>VZUI01033329.1:0-184642 GCA_013401135.1 Cettia cetti
TTTTGCCTGTTTTTTTTTTTTTTTTTTTTTTTTTTTGTCATTCAGTAAAGTCCTTTGAGGACTTTGACATCTGCCAAGGGTCCATGACAATTTGCTTCTGTTTCCAGCAAGGCACTGAGGGTGGCAGCACTTGCAGCAGCTGCATTGTGGTTGCAGGCCAGAGCACCCCTCTGATGCATCTGAACTTTTGAACCCCAGATTCCACTCCATTTTAGTGGTTCCAAGGCAAGGCATCCTGGGCACCTTTGCTACTTGTCTGCTTTCACTGAGGAATATTTGGCATATTCTTGCCATTCACTTCTTTTTCCTTCTCTAGTGAATTGCAGTCAGGGAAAGGTAAATGTCACACCCTCTGGAGGCAGGCATAGGGTATTCCCGTTTTGGGAACAGTCCCATGTCCATTGTTCTCACAAGGTGCTTTATATTCCTTACTATCTTGTTTCCTGTTAGGTTTCCACCTTTGCAGCCTCCTTTGATTTAATGCTGAGAATTCAAGAGGATTAATACCGGCCAGATAGATTGAGCTGCTTTCAATACTTATATATGATACACAAAATATCCCCAGTTTTCCGGTTCTTCATGGTATTTTTTTTTCTGTGCTGAGCATAAATATCTTTCTATCCCTCAGATTCTCATGCTATAGTGTACAATACAGTTCATAATTTCATTATGTGTGAAAGTAGCACTGTAGTACTACTTGTTTGTTTGTTTGTTTGTTTGGTAGTTGGGACCTCTAAGAGCAGTGCACGGAGAGTGAGATAGTGGAGGCCAAGTAGGTGTAGTTTTGTAAATAAAGGCAATTCCACAAATAATTTTGAGTTATTTAATTGTAAAATGTCTTATAGATGAAATGCCTTACAGTGAGAAAACCACTTTATATGTTGCGGTTTCTCAGACACAGAGTAGGTTCTTAGACAGGGTTATTCACATTTTGTTACTTTCTATTAGTGAAAAATGCTTTGCTGTGCAATAAGAAACATACCTTAAAATAAAAAACTTCATAAAATATATAATAAATTTTATGATTTTCATTTTGTCTTCATAGAGATAAAACTCTGAAATAATTTGTAGAGCAAATCCAATCAGTCTGAGTTCTGTGAATTTTAAAAGTTATTTGACCTTTTTAAGTCAACCAGGGGTAGCTCCTCCTTCTTCCTTTGTGATCTTTTGATATATGCAAAAACAACTCTGCTGCTTCAAAGTGAACTCAGTCTGTGGCTTTTTCAGATATTAGTCTTAACTGATTAAACTATGCTTATGATCTCTCTCCCTCCAAAAAAAACCCAAAAAAACTCCCCAAACCAAAAAACCCAACAACAACAGCAACAACAACAACAACAAAATTTTAGTGCCAACAGGTAAGGGAATCTGTTCCTGAGTGATTTTCTGCTTTATCTGCTTAATCAGATAAAGCACTTTTTGGATTATGACTGGGTGGAAATAGGCAGCCAACTTCCTGCATCCATGAGGGTGACAGATGAAGCTGAGATGAAGAGCATTTCTTTCCAGGCACAGGACTGCTCTGCTCCTTTGGAGCAGCATACTTCAATGGCATTGATTATGCTCATGTTCATGTACATTTTGTTTCCAGTTTTCCCAGGAATGCATCCTTTGGGCTGTTAGTCTTGTGCTGCTTCTGTTGGGATAAAATGAGTTTACCACCTAGCTCTGGGGAAAGTGGCTAGATTCCAGAATGCTTGCACTCATGGATTGGCTTATGCTATTAACAAGCCAATTGATATTAAACAGCAAAGGAGACGGTATGAGACTTTATTATTCTTCAGCAAAGTGTTTGCATTGTCTACAGCTTGCTGCCTTTAAACCTTCTGTGCTTGTGTGTAGAGAGAGGGGGACAGGGGGTGTACTATAAAAACCATTTCACTGTTTGTGAGTTCAGTATTGAATCATGGAAGAGATGTGTAATGAAAAAAGAAAAAGGTACAATACTGGGTAAAAGAAAAAAATATAGTAACAGAAAGTGATATTTGGGCTGTATGTATGTGCAGTTACCAATAATTAGAAAGTTTTTCAGGGATGAAAGGTTAACTTAATTTTTTAATATGGGTAACTAAGGCTATTGTCTTTAAATTTCAAGCAAAAAGTAAAAAAGGAATTTGACTAGTTTTAAAAATTATTTCTTAATCCAATTTTTCAGATATTATGTGCATTATGTACAAAATTAGATATTTCATATCTTTTACTCTAGAATATATTTGTTACATATTTTAGCAAAATAGCTGAAACCACCTTTTGCATACTGTTCATTCTGACAAAATTTCCATCCAATTTTTATCAAACTGTGACATGAGGAGAAACTTACTTTCTTAAGGGAATTGAAAGAGTTACTGAAACTTCTTTAGTTTCAGTTTTAGAAAAAAATTGCTCTTCCTTGATTTTGTCCCACTGCTACAAAATCTAATTTCCTCTTAATCGTTTGCAATTTGAAAAGTCCAAAATTTTTCCCAAGATTTTATTTCCTTGTCCTAAGATAGTATCAGGCTATGCTACAGTTTTCATTTTGATTTTGGTATTAGAAGGGTCTCTGGTCTGTAGATGATTTGCCACCATGTAGACTTCCATGTTTGCTGAGTACTTATCAATATAACTTCGTCAGAGCTGCTGATATACTGGGCAGAAAAAACAAACCAATAGTGAAATACAAGTGATCTTGTCCAAAAGCATAACTTGATTTTACAACCAGTGATTCAATTTTGGTCTGTAAGCCAGAGAAATTTCCTCTGTTACACTACATTGAGAGTGGGAAACATGTTCTAGTCTCAGCTGTCTTTAAAGAATATGGAGGCTAGTGCTAGCATCTGCTGAATATGATATGATATATCTGTCAGTCTCCATCTCCATAATCTTTCTAAGGTGTCACACTAATCTGGAGGCTACTGCACTACTGCCTTTCAGAAAGATGCTCTCGTTTAATAACTGTTAAGATTTAAACCTTTATTATAGTTGAGGTAATACTTCGGTCTCCATTTTTGTAAGAGGTTGGTTGATGCATTTTGGGACTATCCATTCTTCTTCATTTTGAGACAGCTCAAACCCAAATCAGTTTAAGAACAAAGTAATACTAGTAATTGAAGATCTTACACAATTTCATTGTTTTTTACTTGTTGTTTCACCTTTTTTAGAAAACTCATAAACAACAGCGCAGAATTGTACTTTTTACAGTTGGGACTACTTGTTGACTTTTTCAGGGATAAGAGGTCATATGTACAGGTTAATTTTAAATATATACAAAATGCATATGGGTCACATTTTTCAGTACATTAGTTTGAGGCTGGACTTGCAAAAATGGTGAAGAATTGGAGGTGAAGAATTTCTAAGCAAAATATAATTACAAGTTTTGTCATGCCAAGTATTATAAGAAGCTTGTAATAGAGTAGAACTCAAAGTATTTAAAAGGATAAGGGTGAATGGGAGTATTTATATAGTGGAAATGAAAGTATTTATTGTTACTTTGAAGCAGACCATGCAACATTAGAAATGATGGGTCCCTGAGAGTGCGTCTACCTCCAAACACAGCAAATTTATCTTTCTGAGTGAGGATTTGCAACAAGACTTTTCATGGCTAGTAGAAAAAAGTGCAGAGTGTGGTTAGAAGAACTTTTATGGGTATTGTTTGCCATTAGGCTGCATTTGTTTGTTCTTGCTTTCAGTGAGTGTATGAGATACAAGGGTTTTTCTCAAAGAACACACTCTGTGTTGTGATCTTGCTTGACATGCAAGATGTGTCCTAGCTGACTTTGTTTTTGTTACCAATGCAAAATATCATCAAGGCTTGGGGAAGTAATTGCATCTTGCATAACCAGGTACTCAGGAGGTGAGAGATAGACATATTGAGGTTGTGGAGTTAGAACTATGAATTATTTTGATAAATGTGGGTCTCTTTTGAGTGAACAAAACCAATCACTTATATGAGCACATATAAACCTACATAGACACACACACTAATATATACATTTTGAAGTGATGTAATGCTTGTTTTCATGGCTGTTACTAAAACTAAGACAAGCATTTCTCTATTTCAGTAGTGCTAGCTGGATGTTTCCCAATATATCTTGAAAATTAATACTTTTTACAGAAAAGTATAACACCGAATTTCGTGAAGATTTTCAAGCTGATAATTCCAAATTGTCTTTAGGACATGTGTCAAAAGTTTGCTTCAAAAGGGATTTTTGATTTTAGATTTTTATATTATAAGGCTTCCACATGCTAATCAAAAAAAAAAAAAAAAAAAAAATCCCAAACAAATAGGAGAACATTTCAGGTTTCCACTTCCAAAGACATTTCAATTAACCTATTATGTAAGCCTTTTGAAATTTTGTGCCACTTGAAATTTCTACATTAGTATTATATTCTGGTATAGGATGAAGTTTCAGAATTGCAATACTACTAGTTAAAACAAAAGATTGTTCCTGATATTCTTCTGAGTACAAATCACCAAGCCAGATGCCATTTTGTAATGATATCCATTAAATGTTTAAATTACAATGACACAGGGGTTAGGACTTAGACTAAGGCGATGTTTAAATACATCTTCATGTCCATAGAAATAGAATGAAGCAATCAGTGAGTCACAATACATGGTGAACCATGTTGCAAAGCTCATCCTTTTCCAAGAAGGAAGACCTGTTTTTTCTACTGAAAAAAAAAAACAAACAACAAACAAACCAACAACAAAACAACAAACCCCAGAGTGAAATTATATCCAACAGGTTGGGAGAAAATACTTTTCTTTTAAGTACAATATATCGTACACACTGTTAAGGCTTTGGTGGCCTGGTAGAGCTGGAAGTGACAACTTAATGAGCACTTGGCTAGTGAGATATTGATATAAAACTCAAGTATTAAACCCTGTCATTAGTGCTTCTTAATCTGTGGCACAAGCAGACACAAACCAGGGAGCTGATTTTCTGTTTAACAGAAATTTAATTTCTGTTATGTTCTCATTTTAGTATGACTTCATTTCACACAGAGGTCTTACATTGCATCATTTTAGTACTATATTTTGTCTGAACTGCTCTCTAAAAACTGCTTTTTATTTTGGTGCAATTCTAAACTCTGTTGCTTCATCATATGAAAACTCTGTCATATTCTTTCAGTTTTCCCTGTTGTAACTCTCCATTGGGTGGATTATTTTTTAATTTAAACTTCTGGAGCATTTGAAAGAGATGTTGCTTTAATAGGTTATCATGCGATCAAAAAGGTGTACTGGCAAACTAAGAAAGATCCTCAGCTGACTTAAAATGCTCTTCCTAATGGTAAAATTCTCATTTCTTTTTCTACCTCCTCCTCTATTGCCCTGGATGGTGTTTACCTGTTTTGGGAGCAATCTGAACAAAGGTAGAATTAGTCCAGTAAAGAAATTATGGCAGTGTTTATTCTCAGGAATTACAGTGGCTCCCAGAGTATCAAAGTAGTTTAGAAACAAGTAGTTAGGTTTTCTGGTTGCAGCAATAAGTATTGGAGAGATATTATTGAGGTGTGCATGGCCCATTGCATTTAGTAGTTTGCTAATCAGTAATTTAATATTATATAGCCAATAGCAGTGCTGGAGGGTGAGGGGAAAGACTAAGAGCAACTGAGTAGTTTTTCTTTATATTAATTTAGCTTGAAAGTAGGGTCTGATTTCAAACTTTTGCTTCACTGAAAGCAATGTTCTGAAACCAAGTACTGATATTTCCTAAATCACCTTGCTTAGGTAACACTGTACTGCAGGCAAATACACCAATGGTTGATGGTGGATTTAGGCACATGGAGATGTGCCAGAAAAAGTTCTGAAATTTGAACATCGTCATTGTACCAGTGAGAATGTCAAATTCTGTTTCTGTCCTAAGAGAAAAGCAGCTGTGTCACATACAACCAATTTTAACTATTGACAGCCACACTTGCTAGTAACTTTAACTGAACACATTTAAGAAATTTCCTAAATAACTTTAATAATAACCTAAATAATTCTTTATTTTCATACAGTGAGATAGATCAAGAGAAATAACGAGGATAAACAAAGCTCTATCCTTAAAAGTTGAGGGAAGAGCTTTCTGAAGTACAGCAGTCACCCTGATGGCTGAGGCAAGGGCTGTTCTACCTAATTTCTTTTATCTTTGGTAGCAACTCTTGCCTTTTGCAGTGAGAAGAAAAAACTCTTATTTGTGAATCAATTTCTAAACCTCAGCTATGTCTGGATTTGGCCCTGGGTATTAATTTACTGTCCAGTTTAGTGACGCAGTAGTACTTACTACTGTTTCTATCTTTTAGATATATTATATTGCCTATCAGAATTTAAACCTGAAACATTTAACGTGTGGCTTGTCATAGCCTAAAAAGTTATACAACAGTTTGGCTTTGAAAAAGAATGAGAACTTTTTAAGTGTAGCTGCATATTTGAGCCTTAGTCTTCTTGATGAGAAGGTTAGTTAATGATTTACTACTTACCAGAAAATTAAATTGGAAGGAAGCCCTGACATGCTTTTTGGACCAGGGCAAATTATGACCAACCAATGTAATGCTCTTTAGCCGGATTACTGGACTAGTGTTGAGGAAAACTATAGGAAAATTTATGTTACTATTCCCTGAGAGATTTGCAAGCAAGGCAGTTACAGTGGTTTGGATTAAATTTATATAAACTGAGTATCCATCTTTAAATTTAAATGTATTTTCAGAAAATAGCAAACCTTTAATGTCAAGTAGGATGAATAAAATGAACTTTTGTGGAGATCTTAATTTAAGTGGTGAAACAGGAAGAAATTTGATGACAATCTGAGGAAGGGTCAAAAGGTTTAGTGTCATAGCTGAGATCAAATCCAGATGAGTTTCACTGTAGACAAGTATAAAGTGTTTAGAAAGAAGAAACAGACTGTGTAAATAGGTGGGCAGCCGTGCAGACAGCCATTAGTAGAGGACTTCTAGATTGTGGTGAATAACAAGCGTGGTGGTGATACTCTATCTCAAATATACCAGCAGAAACAAGCTGAAGAAGGACCTCAGTGTGCTGAATATTTAACAGAACAACAGGTTTAAATAAAAACTGATAAATATGAGATTAAGATATGTGACAAAAAAATTAATAATAAAAGCTCCCTGAAAACATTATGTCAGCACTGTTTATCAGCCAAAGAAGAAAATTGTATCTGTAGTTATACTGAAAAATGTAAGGAGCAAAAAGAAAGAAACAGAAAGGGAAACTTTATACCATTATTTATAGCTATGTTATGGCCAAGTTTTGAATGTTAGCTGCTCTGATTTATCATGATTTAAAAAAAAAAAAAAAAAAAAAAAAAAAAAAAAAGGAGTTGAAAAAGCTACAGAAAAAGATAGCAAACATGATGAATAGCAGGCACATCTAAGAAACTGAACAAAGACTAGGGTTTTTCAGCTTTGAAAAGAAGGAGAACTGGAAAGTTTGAGAAAGATTACGAAGAATATGGCTTGATAACAGCTGCTCAGTATCTTCTTCAGACCAATGACAAAGCACTGGTCGGGAACAGGGAGCAGTCTTATAACAAAGCAAGGAAGACACCTTTCCATGAAATGTGTAGTTAAGGTATGGAAATATTCATCAAAAGATGTTTTCATTGAATTTACATGAGTCAAAAAAGAAATTTGTAATTATATTTTTATGTTTAGTTATTTATTTGCCATGAGAGGATATTACTACAAATTTTTTTACCAGCCACAATCATCAGAATTAATTTAATACTTTAAAAAATTCTATTTAGTTGCTTCTATTCCTTCACTATGAAGAAATACTTTATAATATTAAAACTTGGTTAATAAACAGGAACACCATGGAAGTTTAACCTTTCTATTTATAATCTACAAAAAAATAAAAGCAAAACCATAATTCAAGAAGCAGCAATGTAAACATACCTGTTTCCTAATATACTTGTAACCAAGTCTCCTAACAGCAGTATGGTTATTAGACTATGTACACTAAGACAATGCCATTAACACCCATCATTTTTTTCAAATGTGTGAGGTAGAATGTGGCTGATAATGGGTTGTACAAAAAGTATTTGAAGGAGAATGAGATAAACAAGCTATATCATAGTTCTCACTGGGCTGAGCTGCTGACTGAGCTTTGTTTATTGTGCTATAGGAATGTGTAAAGGGATCAATGGGCAACACTAAGCATGTTGAGTGACAGCAGTTATCAGTGAACATGAAGCCTTCTGTCTGATGGGAGAGATGTTGTGTGCCAGCCATGGGGCTCTGCATGTGGTCAGGAGCACTCATTACTTTTACTAACAAACTGTGATGAGTTGACCACGGCTGAATGCCAGGTGCCCACCAAGCACCCACCTCAGAACACTGGGGACAGAAAATAACATGGAAAACCTTGTAGGTCAAAATAAAAGCAGTTTAATAAAGTAAAAGCAAAGGCTGTGTGGAAGCAGAGAAAAAAATGTATTTTGTTCTCTATTTCCCACCAGCAGACAATGTTCAGCCTCTTCTTGGAATGCAGGGCTTCAGTACACATAGAGGTTTATTCAGAAGACAAATATGAAGAATAAATAGCCCCTTTTCTTTGTCCTATCTCTTAGCTTTTGCTGCAATGTGGATCCTACATGGTGTGGAATAACCCTTTGGTCAGCTGTGCCCCTTTCCTTGATTTTGGCCATCCGCAGCCTACTGATGCAAGGGGGGCATGTTGGGAGTGCCAGCGCTTCCCAGCAGCCCCAAAACACAGGTGTGCTATCAACACCTTCCTAGGAACCACTGCAAAGCACACCACTGTGAGAGCTGCTGTGGGGAAAACCAGCTCTGTCTAAGCCAGACCCAATGCTCACAACACCCCTGAAGTTCACTTTGGTGTTGTGTAAAAGATGATGGTTGTTTTTCATCTACTAACATTCCTTTGGGCATATGAATAATTTAAGGGAGTAGTGCAGATGCATTAAGTTACTTAAATATAACTGAAAATTTTTCAAAGATATTCCAAAAGAAGTTAATTTTTAGATATTTCTACTAATTAGATCTAGGTGTTTCAGAAACTGGCCCCAGTATAGTATACATTGAAATTTTCTAGACAAGTACTTTGGCCAAAGTTGATACAAACTTTCAAGAATCGCTTGAGAGCTCGGTACTAGGTTTGAATTTGTCCCTTTATCTCCCCTTATGCAAAAACTCAGCTATGATGTTTATATATGTTCCAATACTGAGTTTTACAGATGTAGCTTCCTTCATGTGGAAAAGATCTTTTTATTATATGGTCCCTTTTTTTTTGTTTGTTTGTTTCTACTGTTAATACTCCTGGTCTGTTTTATAATTCATCTGGCAAATATCCATTATATATTGATCTCAAACCATGCATTTATAACTTATATTCATTGCTAAGGATCAAACATGTTAGGAAGTTGTCCACTGAATCTTATATGCATCCTGATAGATTGTAAGATGGATGGTTTATGTAAACAAGTAGTAAAATTGGATATTTCCCCTGTCAGTACATTTCAATAAAAGCAACATCAAAGAGCTATTAGAAAAGCTTATCAGATATATCAGCTAACAAATGTCTTCTAAGAAGTAAATAAAAACCAGCAACGGATGTTGGCAAATATATGAAGAAATTTTTATTTTTTTTTTTTTTTTAATTTAGTAATGGAAATGCACATTTAAATAGCTTTATGACTGGGACAAATCACTAAAACCAAGAAAATTTAAAGCAGATGTTTGCATTCTGGAGCAAGTTCATAACTTGATAATGTTGCATATCAGCCCTTAATGTTAGAGGAGTTGCATAGATGCAAACCACAAGTTTAGACACTACATATATTTGCTTTTCACGTGTCCTCCTTTGAGTCTGAAAATGCCTGATTGCAGAGCCAAGTGTGCTTGGTGTCTTAGGTAGAAATATTAAGACAATATGGAGACTTTAGTTATTTACTGTTTTAGGAAAAAGATTAGTTTGGGTTAGATGCCTAGGTATGAGGGGATCATCTTTCACTGATGGCTGCTAAGGAGTGGTAGTACTGTTAAATTCTTTCTATTTATTACTATATTTTTAAGGAAAGATATTGAAGCACCTCTCATGCTATTTCAGTCTTTCTTGCTCATTCTGCCATTGCTTTCTCAGTAGTGGAGAACTAGATGAAGTTCACTCATTTGAGTTTTGTACCACTTGTTTCTTGCTGGAGTTCTTTGCAATCTGCTTTATATTGTTTTGACAGTCTAGAATATTCCTAAAATGGAAATTAATTTTCTTTGCTGCTCCTTACAGCTAAGGTTTTGCTAAGTTGCCTTCAAAAAAAAAACAAAACAAAACAAAAAAACAACCAAAACCGCAACTTATAGTAAGATGTAGTAAATTTCTTTACTTGTTCACAAAAAAACACCTTCTTTACCTCATCTGTGTTTATGGATTCAGCACATTAGCAAAGCTAACTCAGACAGCCAGAATATAAAGAAAATGTAACTGCTATGACTTTTTCTTCTTCTGCCTTCGATTTCCTTAATAATAAGGTAAATCTTCAATTTCTAAAATTTCCCATTTTATTTCATAATAATGAGGCATTCCTCTCCTCTTGTCTTATCTGTCCATACTTACTTTCCCCTCTGCAGCTCCATCTTAGTGGATAACTTCTGTGGACTTCTGTGGGTAAAAGGTGTATGAGGTCTTTTCATTAAAAATTGTAGCAAATTCATGAGGAGGACAAAGGTATATATCATGGTCATAGACATTTTTGTTTAGCCTGATTTTTCTTCAAGAACAAAAAACTATCCAGCCAAAAAAAACCTCCGGAAACCACCCACCCCCCGCCCCCCAAAAAAAACCCAAACCAAAACAAACAAAAAAATCCCCACCAAAAACCCCACCCAATGAATTCTGATCAGTCTGTTCTTTTCTACTGGTAGATTTTTTCGTCTGTCTTTCATCACTAAACTATTGCAGGTGGCTGTTCAGTGATATAATAATTCAGAGAAAGAGAGTCCTTTATGCTTTACTGGTTCATTAAAGAACTCCAAATTTTCTCTAGGATTTTTCCACATGACAAATTTAATCCTCTGTATTACAGCAACAGCTCACATGTATCTTTCATTTGCATCTGCTCTAGTGCTGTTGTGATTAAGCCCTATAACAATCTCAAGACAGAATACGGCATAATGACTTCAGTGTCTCTTCAAACATTTTGATATAGTGATTTTCTTGTCACTTAAACATCACTCAGATGACACTACCATTCTGATACTTCTTAACAGTGTTTCCTAAAATGTTGCTGTTATTAGAGAAGATCATTAATAGATCTTTTTGGGCTGGGAAAGCAATTATATCAGTTATTTTCTGCTTATGAGATATTGCAGAAACAGATCATTCTGAATTATGCTCAGTTTAATCAGAAAATTTGGGAACCCAAAGATTTTCTGTTGAATTTCAAGTTGCAAATAAAAGCACTTTATAAAAGGTTTCTTTATTAAAAAAAAAAAAAAAAAAAAAGGAAGTGGAAACAAATTTCAACTTTAATAAATTTAGATTTTTTTTTCCTTCTGATATTGATTAATTGATTGGTCCATTGGAATTATTTGAATATAAGAACCTATGTGTGGCTGAAATGTTCTTGGTTCACAGGTAATAACCCTGAGCCCTAGTTCACTTTGAAGGTTCCTAGGTATTACAGTGACTCAGAATAAGCAGTGATAAGAAAAAGCCGTTGTTGAACTTTGAGATATGCTATTGTTTTACTGATGAGAAAGTAAATGCATGGGGTATCATTCTTAGTACTGATTATTGCTAAAATGTGTGATATGGCAGCTCTCTGAAACATAACATCTACTGAAGAAATGTTACTTATCAAAGGGAAGCTAGATTTGAACTGCTGAAAAGAGCATTTTCAATGGAATAGCATTCAGCTTCACAAAATAATGAGGAATGTGGACTCTTTATCACAAAATAGAATCTCCCAAGGGAAACATAAACCACAAGGCAATAACAAGACTGTCCTTAAATGTGCTTTCCTCAAGATGACAGCTGTAATGGGACATAGTGTGCTGATTTATCACAGCAGAATATGCTGTCTCTATGAGAAAAGGCAAACTTTATGAAAATTCATCTGAGATAGGGCCATGGTACTGTACTAGTCTCTCCCATGATGCCATGATGCTGTGGCATTTTGGAGCTTGAACAAAGCCAGACACTTCCTAGGCCAATCTTCCCACACCTGGCAAAGAACCAAAAAATCTAATGCCCCAATCCCTCATTTGCAAGGCATGACAGAACCAAGTGTACTGAGAATTTAAAAATAAGCAATAAAATGGCCAACAAGATGATTGTTTGGAAAATGGGAAAGATAATCCTCCAACCACTGGATAACAAGTTGTGTGAAAAAAAGGTACTTACAGTAAGACATGTACACTATGTATTCGATTTCCTGTGTAGCAAGATAAGTGTAGAATACATACTCTGCAATCCAATATTCCAAAATGAAGAAAAAATTTTAAAAGTATTGGTTAAAAATAAAAATAAGCCTTGATATTCATAATGCCAAAATAAATTTCTATCCATTTTGTGTGGTCCTTAAATAATTTCTTTCCAAAAATTAATGTTTTTAAGATTCGAAGCTTGAAGAAAAGGAATGGAGCAAGCAAAAGAAATTAAATTAATACAGCTTCATCTTAACAATAATCAGTTGGATTGTAATTCAACTCCCAACCCAGTCATTTAAAAGAAAAGCATCTTTGTTAATAATCACCCAAATTTCTTTTTTGAGTATTGGAAAAGAAGAGCACCTCTAAAGTTTTGTCCAAAACTGACCTTTGAGGTAAATGAAATTAATCACATTTTCAAGACACCTTTCTTTGTTCATTACTATACACAGACTAGTGAAAATATTTCAAATTAAACTAACTTTTAAATGACTGAAAATGAGGCAAATTCTTTTCTTGCGAAACAATAGATTTTTTCATTCTCCATCATTTGCAATAGGAACAAGTAAAACTATCTATAGTCGTTTCTTGAGTTACCAGAAACAATGTAGAACACCAGATGAGAAGTCAACATTTTTTAAAATTCTATAGAAGAACATCCTGTAATTTCCATTTTATGAAATGGAAGCTTGCTGAATTTGCTCTGTGTGTCTATAGTGACTGCTGCAGAAAGGGTCCATTTTGAAACTGATGATCCTGTAAGACTGAGATGATCCTGTGACACTGTTCAAGCTCCTGAGATCCTATTTACTAAAAGAGGAAAGTTTGGAGAAACCAGAATTATCCTTGAAGATAGAAGTTCCATTTTTAAGAATGAAAAATTATTTTCCGTAGTTAAGAGTTGCTGGTTTAAATGCGCATATGAAATATGGATTGCTGCCAATACATGTGTAAGATTTTGAAGAATTTAACAGCTTTTTGTCTGACTTTACCAATCCAGGAAAATTCATTCAAATAACTACTTGGTTGTTTCTCTGATGTTCACTTGAACTTTTTCATTCAGTCTTTTTAATTCAAAATAATTTTGAAATGGCATAAAATACAGCACTAAATAATTAATGACTTTTAAATATTCAGTATTTTAATTCAGACTCTACTTGCTTGATAAATAGCTTTTGGGATTTATTGAATGAAATAAAGGTAAGACTATATGTATTCCAAAACAAGCAGAGCAGATCCAGGAGGCATTTTAGTTTGTGGGGCAAAAGAAGAGTGTCTGACATGACAAATGTCAGTAATTCACGTGACGCGAGTGACAGGAGAATTGGGCTAACCTTATGAAATTCATTAAGGAGAAATGCATGGTTCTGGGTCACAATAACACAGGCAGGGAGTAAATAGCTAACTGGCAGTTCTACTGAAAAGCGCCTGGAGATTTTGATGGACATCTGGTTGAATATGAGCTAATAGCACACTTTCACCATGAGCAAAACAAGCTGCATACTGAGATACGTTAGGAGATCTGTGTCCAGCAGATCAATGAAAGCAGTTATTTTCATCATAAATCGTGAGTTACTGAAATTCCTCCTGTAGTACTGGGACTCCAATTAAGGGAGATTTGGAGAAGCAATCAGAGATCCAGTAAGGGGGCTTGCAAGGAGAGCTAAAGAGATGTTCAAGTTTACTTAAGCAGAAAAGAGGAACTAAGGAGGGATCTAAAAGTCTGAAGCTGCTAGTAATAGGCTAATAACAGCTAGTGAAGGATAGTTGCAAACAGTGACATAGCAATCTGTTCCTCATAGTAAGAAGTGTTCTAAGGAGGGCAGTGGTCACAAATTCACTTTGGGGCTTTGTATTTGGTTTTGAAATACGTTGGTTTTTTGGGATTTTGGGTTTTTTTCCAGCTGTGAGGGTAGTGCAGTGTTCCATCCGACACCTGGAGATGCTGTCAGATCTTCAGCTTTGGAAATTTTTCAGACTTCTTCTCAGTAGATGAAGTCACATGTGGAATTTTAAATATTGGTGATAACCTCCTTTCCAGCAGGAGATTGGGAGAGATGAGTTTCTGAGACCCCTCCACCTAGATTCTATGCTTCATTCCTGAAATATTGAGTACTGTAGAGCAGAAGGTTTTCTTCTTCACAATGGTAACTGATTGATGAGGGGCTAATATTGCTTTTTTTCTGTAAATGGATACTGAATAGAGAAAAAGTAAGATCAAAATTTTGCTCCTTATTTTACATATGTGGTTGAATGTCTTAAAAACTTATGGTAAATTTCTTTACTTGTTCACAAAAAGACCCCTTCTTTACCTTCATCTGTGTTTATGGATTCAGCACATTAGCAAAGCTAACTCACGTAGCCAGAATATTAAGAAAATGTAACTGCTAGGACTTTTTCTTCTTCTGCCTTCAATTTCCTTAATAATAAGGTCAATCTTCAATTTCTAAAATTTTCCATTTTATTTCATAACTAGCTGTGAGGCATTCCTCTTGTCTTATCTGTCCATACTTTCTTTCCCCTCTGCAGCACCATCTTAGTGGATGACTTCTGTGGGTAAAAGATGTATGAGATCTTTTCCTTAAAAACTGTAGCACAATGCACAAGGAGGACAAAGGTATATTTCATGGTCATAGACATTTTCGTTTAGCCTGATTTTTTTCAAGAACAGGTATTGAAAATACTGGTAATTGTGTGCATACACGTTCTAATTCTCAGAGTGCTCTGTAAAACAAGTCCTCTTTGCATCCTAGCTGCTTGAAATAAAGACAAGTGAATGCTTTTAAAGTAATATAAGCAAGCAGAAAAATTTAACAAATATTAACTGGATTATTATTAATTGGATAAAGTGTCAGGACTGGATTAAAAGTAAAGGGCTAATAGAAAAAAAAAGTTCTTTGTATTTCCCCCAGTAACTGATAAGAGACCTCAAAGGACAAGGAAGAGTTCGTCTAATACAATTCTCTTGAAGATTTTTGAATCCAGGCTTGTTGAGACAGTGCCAAGGCGTGTGAGTTTATTGTAGACATGGAAAAACGGGTCCTCTATTTTGCCTACTAAATTTCCCAACCCAGTCACCAGAAGAGGACAGAATTACCACTTTCTTCATTCTGTCATATGATAGACAGTTTTGTAACAAATACAGCAATTACATTAAACTAAGTGGCCAATATAATATGTGAGTGTTATATAGTTTCTCTTATTAAGTGAAAAGTGGTCTACTACACAACAGGCTACATAATCCCAAGGCTCTAAAACAAAGCCCTGCAAAACATATTGAATTAAAAAGCCAGAAATTACACTTTCAATGTCAAGTGGCTCCAATGTTCTGTTCCCTTCACAGAAGCCAATTGCTAACATTCTGAGATACTGCATCAAACTTGCCTCGTAAGTATTTATTGAGTTGGAATCCTGGAGACAAAGCAATTTTTTTCTTGTCCTGGTTTGATGTTTTTTAATTAAATGTTTTGCATTGTGGGTCTTCATTAACATGTAATTAAATTGTTAAGTGTAATTATTCATGAGTGGAGGCAATTATATTAAAAAAATAATGTATATTATTGGATTTACATACGAAGCTTTTGCTGACAGGGACTGTAATATTTTTGTTAAAATAGAAGGCTTAATATCAGTCATAGTTACCAGAACATAACAGATGAATTACATAGAAAAGCAAAAGTACACTTTGGCCTTGAAAAGCCAGGACACTCTTTCTACTCTCTTAATAGTTGCTCTTGAAAACTGTTACACTAAATTATAAATTATCTTTTAAATAAGATGATCTTATTTAAAAGATAATTTTAAAAGGTGATTACACAATTAGTTTACCTTATTTAAATACTAGACACATTATGTACTTCAAAAGTTATTGTTGCCCTCAAACCAAGATGAACGTCCCTGGGAAGAATATGTTGCTTTTTTGCAAGATCCTGTAAGAGAAACTAGTAAGTTTTGCAGCATTAATACTTAATTGGCAGTGTTTCATTTTGTCTTTCACTTTGAAGTACTCTGGAAAGCATTATTCTTGTCAAATCATGGCTATACCAACATCGCTGTGCAATAATTTTGGGGCAGGATGAAACTTCAGAGAGGAAAACTCAGCAGAATTCATGAGATTGTGTAGTGTCTTTAGTTGTCAGGTGACTAGATGATGATAATAAAAGGTGAGCTAGGCAACCTACACCTATTCTGGTGGACACGTTGTATATCCAATGTCAGATGGGCTGGATAATCTATGACACTGCCAAAATACTAACATTATTAAAAAATTGTTATGTTTGGGATTTTTACCAGAAAAAGACAGTGAAAGCACAGTGTGGACAAACACAGCAAATCTCAGTCTCGGAAAGGCAGCTCTATAGATATCAAAAACCTGATCTTTTATGAAAATCACAAATTTTTAACTCGTTTAATAAGATTTAATTTAATAGATATGTTTCAACTGATTCTTAAAGAAAATCCATTCAGAAAAGTTTACAGTTGAAAATATTTTAAATATCTGGACTTCTAATGAGGAGAAATATTGACAAAATAAGAAAATGAGAAATGTTAACAATCAGCAGTCTGTACTGTAAAGCAGATAAAATTATAAAGTGATACTAAATGAAGTATATGGAGTTAAAATTTGATCCGAAATGGTAAAATGTCTTGAAGATTTCTTACCAGCATAATAGACATGAAATCAGTGTATTCTGCAGCTGCATTTCCTGGTTTCAGCCATGATTGACTGCTGACTCAGCTTCATCTCTTGCAGTCAACTGTCAATTTACAAAAATATCATTGAACTAATTTCCAAAATGTCTTCATTCATTCAACTAAATATTGTCTGTTCTCTAGAACTGTGAAGCTGATAAAAATGTCTTAGTGTATCGGCAACTAATTTTTCAAAGCAGCATAATACTCAACTTTTTTTTCAAATGTAACCCTGCAATACAATATATAATCACAACTTCTATAATTTGAGAATATTGAGCAACAGAAGTGCTGACTTACACCTTACAAATAGAGAAAAAAGTTCTGTTATGAAACCAAGTTGATAATCACTGCTAGGAACTTTCAGATCTCTATTTTCCTTTTACTCTTAAAAGTACTAGTAATTTTGTTCCAAATTTCCATTTTAAGCATGAATAAATTTTCTAGTTAATGAAACTATTAAAACCCAGCACAAAATCACAAAGTATGCAGTCGAAGTTACATAAAATATTTCAAGTCTAAGGGAAAATATTTTTCTATGGGCTTTCACCAAGACTTTGTTATAAGGGGAAGGTCAAAATATGTAATTTTCCTCTCACCAAACATGTATATTTTAATGAATCAGTTTTTCCAATGAATTGTAAAGAAAAAAAAAAGAGGCAAAAATATTTTAGAGTAGAAATTACCTCCTCCCTTCCCCAGAAACATCTTTGAATTTGAAACCAGAGGTTTCTCCAGTTATATTTCCTCTGTCATCTCTGTTCTTCTTATAAAATCTTATTCCTTCCTTGTCTGCTAACTCCAACCTGATTGCAGTTCTTCTGGTAGATTTCCATCTTTCCTTATTTTCTCAGAGTACCACATCATTCTGTGTGAAACCCTTTTCTTCTCATTTCCTGTGGCTTTAATTAAATCTTCTGCATACTCAAACTTTCAGCTAGATGCACCTGACTCCAGGACTGGTACCTTGCTCTTTTCCTGGGCCATGGGCTCTCATGAAACAAGTTGCTATTCTGCTTCTGAGCAAAGGGTTTTATCTGTTTCTACACACACACACACTCACACACATTCTCTATAAATTTATGCGTGAAACTAAGAAACAAATATATTTACCAAAAAAGTCACATTTTTCTGTACAATTAATTAAAAGACAACATAGTGCTAGAAAATCTAATCTGAGTTTATGACCTGAAACATAATGTGAAAAAAACACTTGATAAATAACCTTTTTGCAAGGGTTATCCAAAGGTACCATCACTGCACTTATCTGTTTGGGGAATGACTGCTGCTATTGCTTTTTCCATGTGTTCTCATTGATAGTTTTTCATATTTTCTTTCTGAAAAGAATAAAAACTGCCTGTTTGGATCTTTGGTCTTTTTCTGTTCCAGCTTTCTAGTCTAATTCTTTGGGGCAGAAAACTTTATATAAATCTATTATTCACATGTTCATGTGAAAAAAATAATCATGGATAATAATCATGCTGTATCTGAATTCTCCACAGTCAGTCGATGTCTTGCAATCTCATATCATGATAAATGGCGATAATTCTTTTCCTATTTTCATTATCAAAGGAATAATTTTAAAAATTTGTGGGATAGAAGGAAACCATAATTTTCTTTCAGTTCTGCCAGGGTCTGAGAGGAAAAGAAATTTTCACTGTCTCCATTTCAGAATCTGTGTCTAAAAATGATTTTTTTTTTTGTTTAGAATTAATCCCAGTTTCCATTCATCTTTTAGTAACAGACAGGATCGGGGGTTATTAGTAGTGAAGAGGTTTGGGATTTAGAAAGATTTTTCATGGTAAGTGAAATTATTAGGGGTTGGTGGGGGTGTATATGAAGACTTAGCCCTGGCTGTTGAAATAATGGGCTGCCTTGGTGTAGCTGGAAAGTGGCAGTGTGCCCCTTCCCACTGGGCCAGGGGTGCTGTATGCATGAGGACATCAAGTGGCCAGTGACAGAGAGCTGCCCCTGAGCAAACTCTGAGCCATATCATAACTTGAAAATGTATGGGTTTTGCCTTTACATGCACTCAGAATTTGATCCCTTTTTTAAAGTGCACAAATTGTTACTGGTGGACTTATTCCCAAATTGCTGAATTAAATTCTAATTTATCATTCATGCTGAGCATGCATTTCAGTATGGTAACTGTGTATTGGAGATGGTCCCAATATTCCTCACAATTTTGAATTTTGAAACATTCATATATATTGAATATATATTCAAGTAAGTAAAGTAGAGATGGTTGCTATTTTTTATTTTCTAAGACAAAATGTATTTCAACCCCAGCTACTAAGAAGAGAGGTGTAAGTCAGCTTTGCTGCTGCAGTCATCTTTAAGTTGGTTTATTTGTTGCTGTTCCTGACTTACAGTCACATAGTGTTGAGACTGAATAATATGCTAACACTTTGAATTTTGCACAGCTCACATTTTTAAATACTAGGAATTATGCTTCCCTTAAAAACATTGTCTAACCCCTGTTTTCTGAGGGTTTTGAGCCCTTAAGAATCCAGGGAAGGGACTTGCTCCAGTTTAGGATGACCCTCTGAAGATGTGATCTGTGCATGTGTGAGAGGTGTCGAAGCCACTGCAGCCAAAAGACAGCTGGCCAGAATGGTCATTGTAGCTTAAAGATCAGCTGAGCTCACCCCACACACACATCTGGTGTCAACTAGCTGAACAAACCCTCCAAAGGAGGAAAATGACCTGGTTATGGATGTGTTATTATTTTGGAAGTAATTGTCCTGAGAGTAACATTTTTTATTTTATTGAACACCAGAGGGCATGAAAGCGTGTTTCTACAGAGGGAAAAATGCTTTGCAAGAATGTTAAAGCACCTCTGAAATCCCACCACTTTCAGGGTGTCAAACCTGTCAAAAGTGGGATTGCTTTAAAGCATCACAGAATCTCTCAGGCTGGAAAGCACCTCTGGAAATCCTGTAGTTCAACCCACCTGCTCAAGCAGGGTCACCTGGAGCAGGTGATCCTACAGCATGTCACTTGTTATCTTTATGGCCTTATATCTAGTTTTGATGTGCTGCCAACGTGAAGTGACCAAGACTATTATGCTATAGATTTCCATAGGTTTTTTTTTATTTCTGTCAAGAATGGTTCAGTAAAAGCATTACCTCTTTCATCCTTTTCCTAAGTTAATTCTCATTAATTTATGCTAGGAACTTTATGATAGTACTTTCAATATAAAATCTAAATATGCTGTTCCCATCTTCTAATATAATAATTCTTGTTTTAGGACTGTGCAATTAAATGTCAGTAGAGCTAAAAGAATGAATTATAAATGTAATTACTTTATTTTTTGTATACTCAAGCAGAAATTGAATGGGAATAAACTTAATGAAAAATTATTAAGAAATAAATATAAGACTTTTATCCTACCTACAATGAAATTCCTTGTTTCAAAGTTAAATTTATTACGTTTACATTACCATAAATTATGAATTATTATTATACATTAGAGTCATGTGTTAAGCAAGATTCTGTTCCTAGTTCAGGTACTGATATCATTTTAGATTAAAACATCTAAGTTCCTTCAACTTTCACTTTCACTGCGTGGAAAAACACTTATTTATGGTGGATAATGTTTTTTTTTAATAAACTGTTGAAACACACAAAATAGATTCCTAAAGTGTTCTCTTGAACACTTTATTTAACAGTTCTCTTTAAATATAAAATATGTAGAATGTTGGTTAAATCAATTTTTTCCTTAAAACCTTTAACAATACCAGGGCATATTGAATTTGGAATCAATATTTAGGTATCTAGATAGGAGAGATCTCTACTTTTTCCTTCCAGGCACCACTTCTGATATTTTCCTGTAGTTTCATCTGCCATGTTGACTACCAATTCACTCTGCTCATTTTCACAGGGCATATTTTCTTGGAGACTAAAAGTAAACCAGAATTTGCTAATTCCCTAGAAAGTGTGTCCTGGGCAGCCCTAATGCCTTTCCTCTAATTGCTCCTTTCTTTTGAATGTGACTTTGATGCACAAGACAAATGTCCCTATTTAAGAACTTACTTATAATTGTTGTTCATCGTCTTTAAAAGACAGATGGATGTACCTATCTGAGCAGCAGGAGAACTGATCCATGCTTTTTTATGTCACACAAACAAACAAGTCTGAGTTTCACAGACTTTAAGACTCAGATTTCCCAAGTCTTGCTGGCAGCTAATTCTATCTTCTGCTGCTCAGGCATTGAAGTAGGATCTTTATTTCCACCTTTATAAAAGATCTCTCAATATTATACATGATACCAACAGGATTTCATATACGTGTTAATAGCTAATTCAGTAAATTGAAAAACAGACTATAAACTAAGCTTATTTCTTTTGCATTTCAGCACCGTCTAGATCTGTCCCATTTTTTTGCCCTTGTCCTAAGGCACTTCTCAAATTAGCTCTGATCTAAGTGACTCTGATGCCGCTTCTGTTGCAGTCACCTAGAAGTAGAATGTGTTCCTGCCAAATAGTTCTTGAAATCCCACTAAAACCATAGGATTTTAAGTGTTCAGGGCAAGGAATGACTATAATTCTCTGCCAGATCTTTGAGGAATCAAAGAAAAAACTGAAAGGCTTCCTAGGTAATTTGCTGAATATATATTTTGTTTATCTGTGAAATCCCCTTTCAATAAGCCAGCTCCAAACATGAGTCAAAGGTGCCTGGTAATCATTTGCACAAGCTCTTCAATTTCATTTGTACTAAAATTAGGTTCCTCAGTAGTTCTAGAGACGCCATTTGTCCTTGAAGTTTATCAGCATCCTTTGAAAGACAGATAAATAGAAAAGCTTTGATTTCAGCAGTGATTTAAAAAGCAATGACTACAACACACATTTATTATGTAAAACACTTATTTTGGTAAATACAGATTTCATAAATAAAATAATTTTTTTTTGAAAAATACCAGGAATAACAGTTCTATAACATTGATTACCATTTTTAAAAATATTTTCAACTTTTTTTTTTACAGAATTCTGTAGTTTATAACTCTATAAGCTGAAGATCAGTTCACAGTGCTTGTATAATGTCCATAGATAACCATAATAGTGTGTACCAAGGATAACTTTCTCACACAGGCTTCAGGAGTTTTCAGAGAAACCCAGACAAAAACCTTGTTCAGCAAATTTTTTTTGTGCAAATTTCATAAAAAAGTCTTCTAGACATATTTCAATAGTCTTAACATTGCTGCATGGCTTAGCACCTTCATTATTAAAATACCTTTTTTCTGAGCTCAGGTTGCTCCTGGTTTTCATTCTGATGTTCCCTTCTTGATGATATCTGTCACCTATAGTAGGTAGTCTCAGTATGTGTGACTAATGGAAGAGCTATCTGTTTAGGCTGGTACATTTTTGACATCTCTCATCTTGCTCTCTAGTATTAGTACTTTAATCTGTAGGAAAGAATTTCACACTGTTTTACTCCTTCATACACTTATCTATTCATGTGATTTGCTTCCAGCACAGGCACAGTCATTTTACATTCTGAGTGAGAGCTTCATCAAATGACTCTGGTGACAATGACAAAAGCATCAAACTTCCTCTCACTTATAGTTAATCATCACTATTTACAATAATTTCCACACAATAAATATATGAGAGAACATAAATAGTTAATGACTGATGAGACAAAACCTTTTAAAACGTGCATCTCAAACCAGGTTGTACCTGTAAAATTAATACTAGCAAAAATACATTATTATAAAAGTTACTGAAAAAGCAAAACTCAGATATTTTATGATGTTTTCAGAATTATTATATATTTCCTAATTACAAAATGAATGTGTGAAAGTGTGTGTTGTATGTATGCATACAAGTGTATGTATATGCAAGTGTGCTTGTGTATTTATATTAGTATGTCCTCCTTCTAGATAATGTTTAGCTCTTTAGTGCAATTGTTTTATAGGAATCTGGGAGATAATTAGAATTTAATAATTACATATTTACATATCTACCCTACTACAATACTAAATTGTAGTAGGCTAGATATGTAAGAAATCCTTTTAATGGAAGGGTTACAGGCTATGCTGACTCTTTATAAATCACAAAAAATTCTTATCAGATCATTTTAATGGATGCTCCAATCACAAGAGCAGTGTCACTAGTACCAACTACATCAGAAACCATTGTTCAATAAAAAAGCCTTACAGAAATATTTTAGCCAGATTTTTTTCACAGGCACAAGGACTGCAGGATTAAGCACTAAAGTTATGATAAGTAATAATAATCAGAAAACATTTGCAGTGCAAAGAGATACTAGTCTTGGATGGACTATTAAACTTAACAAAATATGGAGAGAATGTGCTTTTTCTTGATACTTCATCCGGAATGAAATAACTTGTGATTTATTTTGCATTGCATATTTTAATAGGGCCAAGCTGTAATGAAAATAATATATATTTAGACTCCCTGAAGTGTTTAAATAGATCAGAGTGATGGAAAAAATGAGAGACTGAAGGAAATCTGCTTGCCATTTGAGAGGTTTGATAGTTCAGGTTTTCAGTCTTCAGCCCAGTCAGATTTAAGTAAGGTTTTTTGTTTAGGGTGACCCCTTTTTTCAGGTGAAAAATGAATACTTTGAATTTCAGGATACTTATTACAGAGGGAAATATCTCAGTTATGAATTACAACATTCTGAACAGGAATAATGGAAAAATTTTAAGTTAAAAGATTTTTTTTTAAAAAATAAGCTTGAAGTTGCCTAAAAGCTAGAAGAAGTGTAGAAAAGAATTATATTTAACTCTAGGCCTTACATATTTTTAGCTTTCCAGCATAAACTTTTATTGAGGTATCTCTATGTGAAACTAAACACTATCATTTTACTGGGGAGAATTAGAATGCAAGTTTATCCTGTATTCAATTTTTCCCTCCTAATTCTTGTTTTGAAGGTTGTGTTTTATTTGTCTTGATAACAAGACAGAAAGGATAAAAGCTGAGAAAATATCTAGTCCTTAAAAAAAATTACATGAATGCTATTTAATTATTTATAATTTGAATTGTGAAAGATATATCTTTGAAATGGTATGCAAATATTTTATTCCAGCTATACAAAATTCAGTGGCATTTTGTTTGGAGATGTCTAACTAAACCATAAGGCAGTGTTTGAAAACAGGAAGAGTAACTCTGAGAGAAGCATCTGTAAAATGCTGTATGCTAATGTAAACCGTCCTGCCTTGACCATCCTCCCAATGACCTCAGTTTGAACTCTGAGTTTCCAATTGTTGATAAATAAGATTTTTTTTAAATGACATGACAGTTTATATCACAGAACTATAGAAACATAGAACGATTTGAGTTGGAAGGGACCTCAAATATCATCTAATTCAGACCCCCCTGCCATGGCCAGGGACACTTTCCACTTTAGTCAGAGCTCTATCCAGTCTGGCTTTGAACACTTCCAGGGTTGGGGCATCCACAGCTTCTCTGAGTAACCTGTTCCCCTGCTGCACCACCCTCACAGCAAAGAACTTCCTCTTAATACCTAATCTAAACCTACTCTCTTTCAGTTTGAAACCATTCCCCCTTGTTCTGTCACTCTTGTGAATGGTGTCTTCCTAGTAGCTCCCTTCAGGTAATTTAAGGTCACCCCAAAGCCTTCTCTTTTCCAAGTTGAACAAACACAATTATCTCAATCTTTCCTCACAGTAGATGTGTTCCATCCTTCTTATTATTCTTGCTACCTTCTCTGGACTTGCTCCAACAGATCCATGTCCTTCCTGTGTTGGCTGAGAGGTTGATACTTCCAGAGTCCTCCTTTCTACTCTTTTAAAATATGAGTTTAATGTTTCCTTTTTCCAGTCTCCTGGGACTTCACTTGACCGCCATAACTTTTCAAACATCATGGAGATTGTCTTGGCACCTACATCAGTAATTTTCCTCAGGGTTTTGGGACGCAGATCACTGGGTCCCATTGATTTTTGTACACTCAGGTGCTTCAGGTGGTCACGAACCTGATCTTTACTCACAGTGGGAGAGAATTTGCTTCCCCAGACCCCATCCTCCACTTGAGAAGTGTGGGAAAAGAGGTTATCACTGAAGCCCAAAGCAAAAATATTGCTGAGTACCTCGGCCTCTTCCTCATCCTTGTTACCAGTTTTACAGCTTTGTTCAACAGGGCCATTACTCCTTCTTGTCCTTTCTTTTCTGGTTAACATACCCATAGAAGCCCTTCTTGGTATTATGTGTGTTCCCTGCCAAGTTCTGATCCAGCTTTGCCTTGGTCTTTCTGACCCCATCCTAAATAATTGTCCTTCTCTGTACCCTTCCTGTATTGTCCATCCTAACTTCAACTGTCTATGCAATTCCCTCTTTTCCTTTAGTTTGACCAGTAGATCCCAACTCAGCCATGCCGTTGGTATTGTCACAGTAGGAACTGTAACATCCTTTTTCTCAAAGTACAGCACACACAGGGGATACAGGCTTTGGGAAGGCTGCGCAGAGAAGGGGCATGTCTGTGCAGGAGCCACAAAGGAGGATGTAGGAAAGCCCTCAGCTTAAAAGTAGCCTCGTAGTTTTCATATTCTGCTCCCTACATCTACCAAGACTTTATCTGTCAAAACAGGAAAGTATTCCATGTCTGTGAAGGTATTTATGCTTATGACCAGACCTAGTTACTTACAGGAGGTTTTACACTTACCCGACTTCAACTGACCAAAATAAGGTCTAGTGGGTTTATGTGCTCATTATTAAATTTCAAAATTTTTAATTATGCCAAGTATAATTTTGCTATTCATTTGTATGAAACTTTTCTATATAAAGTAGTAGTTGACATGTATGGGAGAATAGTGAAAATGTTTCTAGAAATTCACCTTTTGTGGATCCTGTAAACCTGAAGCTGTCATAGCACACTACAGGGGGTACCACTGGCCAGCTAGGAGTGTGGGGCTGATATCCCACCATCTGCCAAAAAATGTAGAGCAAAAGATGCAATCACAAAATACATAGAATGTCAAAGATATGGCACCATAATGTTTATTTCAGTGTTCATTTCTATTAGAAGTCTGGGTTAACACTGCATGCAATGATTGAGTATATCTTTTATATAAAATGATTTTTTTTGCTCATACTACTGAGCTATCTTTTAAAAAAAAGTTCTAAAAAGCATCAGCTTCATGTCAAATCATTGTATGTTATTTGAGTGTTTCTAGAAATGTTTTGGTTTTTTTCTGAAAGAAAAGGGAAGTGGCTGGAAGAGTCTAGCTATTCCTCTGTAAAAGTCAAGGTGCATTACAGAGTTATTTGCTCCTTAATTTCTTTCAATTTCTAGAAGCGTTGTGACATGTTTTGGTACAGTGATTTACTGCATGTCACTACACAGTGACAATAAGTGGTTTTGATATCAAGGTATAAATTTAGTCTTTAGTAATCTTGTAAGAAGCTTATTTCTATGACCTTATTGTGGTTGCCTTCATTAGAAGATTTAATGCCACAGTGAAGGAAAGGCACCAAGGAGGAAAGAGAGCTCACAATAAGTGTGTTCGGGTTATTTGGTTCAGTTTTCTTTATTAAAAGAAATAAGAAGGCAAATGTTGCTGCTGCATTAATGTGTTACACAAAATTTTTTTTAGAAACAGAATGTAAAAAGGAAAAATACCTGTCAGTATTAAGATACTTAGGATACAATTATAAAAATACTGCCTACCCTGGCTTTATTTGCCAAAAGAGAAATATTGATCTTGGCAATGCTCACACTCAGTATTATCCAGGCATGCTTAAAGTGGTCTATTGATCAATCAGACTTCAATGATATCATGATTTTGAAGACCATAGCTTATGACACTCAGAAGGCACCTTACTAACCACTGTTGTAATGATTTCAGTCCCATTTCTTTGAAAATTAGTTGCTACATAATTGTAATTCCATGATATGGTCTATACTTTGAACTGCTCAAATGAAAACATTGCTTTTGGCCTTCTTGAGGCTTTCACATATGAAACCCACATTTTGAAAACTTATGATGTGAAGATATTGCCAGTTGATGCTGTATTGCATTTGTCAGTGTAAAAGGAGAAAAATGGGTCCTCCAAGGAGAAAAATAAAGCCAGTTATAGTACATTTACAATCTTTCTGAAGTGTGTACTAACTCATAGTACACTTTACCATGAAAACAGTACATTTTATCAGATAATTGAAGCATAGTCATAATGTATCCCTAGAAATTAATTTTTCTAAGTCTCTGAAGTTTTTTGGTAAAGCCCTGAGTATTTCTAAATTTTTATCTTTAACCTTGCTCTGGTTACTCAGTTTCTTCTTGATCACATTTCTTATGAATAAAAATATCTGAATTTATTTTGTTTTCAAGATCACTGGAAGGGGAGAATACTCTGCCTACCAGTGTTGAGAGACATAGCATGCTGAGAGCCACTTGCTTTTAGCACTGCTTAAGGTAGGCTGAAACAATTGCATGCAAGAGTTAAGGCATGACTAAGAAAAAAATAATGAAACAAAAAGAAGTGCAAATCCAACCAGCCAAACAAACAACAAAAATACATTGAACTGGAATGACCTCAGGTAAGAAGGAACTGAGTTCAATTCTCAACGTCACTGGTGGTAATTCAGTGCAGGAGTAATGTCATCGAGAAAAGCTGCAAAGAGGCCTGAAAATTATCTACCAGACTGAGACGTACTTTCTTAAAGTGGCTGATCTCTTGTAGATCATTAAGCCCTCTCAGGAAAGCTGCTTAATGTTATAAATTGATTCTCTTAAGAAATTGTGAGGACGAAAGACATACTTGAAAAGAGTTAAGAATTAAACAAAGAGGCAATTGAGGGATTTGTGATCGTGTTTCCAGCAGCAGTTTTACTCCCTGTTTACTAGCTCCTTACTGTGCTGGGGGCACACATTGAGAGATGCAGTAGATTTAATTTGGGGGGTTTTTTGTTCATTTGGGTTTTTTTCCTCTCCATACTCTTAGCTGCCTGATGTCAGTTGGAACAGGTTGTTCAAATATAACCCATATTAAAAATACTTTTGACAGACTGTTAAGATATTTGAGGGGTTTTGTCTGGGCAGCAGTGAATAATCAGAGCATTGGCTATTTCTGGTCTCCCTTAGCTCCACAGTTCTGTGCTCTTTAGTGGCTGCTGTAACTATCTAAGGGTTTACCATAAGAGTTCTCACTTGAATAATGCGATAAGAGCCCTGAATATAGGAGATGTTTATGCAAAGGGCAAGCCTCATGCAGCAGGAAATCCCAGTTATCCCTTTAGCCTGTGCTCTCAGCCAGCCACATCTCTGCCAATGCATACCGTAGGAAAAGGACATACCCTTACACAGTTACAAGCGTTTCATGATTAGTGTGGGGCACTTCCAGCTCTACTGTCCTGTGTCCCCTCAGGAATATACTTATTAAACAGTTTTAGAATTAGCTTTCCCCATGGCCTTTCTGTGGGATCCTTTTGGAGCCTATATGCCTCGTCCATCTCCAAGAAATAAGATGAGATTTCGCTTTTTGAAGTCCTACAGGTATCTCTTCTGGTGGCTTATGGTGCAATTGACAGAGGTTATAGTTGCAACTGTGGATCTTTTTTATTCTTCTAGAGGATTACAGTCTATAAAAATTGGAAATTACTTCTATTAATTGTGACTCTCTTGGGCTTGTAAAGGTTTTGCTGAACATTATATATCAAAAAAACAGGTATTGTTTCTGTATAAAAAAAAAATTCTGATCAAGTGATCATGGAAGTGTATGAAACTGCACTTTGCAAGTAAATGATAACTTTTAATATTTCTAGCACACCAAGTTGGTAGAAAAGGTAGATTAGCATTTATGTCAGTGTTCTTAAGAAAATAATGATTATTAGTATTCTTAGTACTTGTTATAAGTTAGCATATTTAATTAAAAAGATGACACACAGATATAGAATATCAAACCTGAATTAATAATTATAGTTGTGAGGCTTTAGTCAGAAAATCATATTTGTTAATTATTTTTGTGTTAAACATTTTTGAAAGTAAGTATAGCAAATGAGAAAAATGAACAGATTGTATTTTTTTCCTAAGCTATTGTTTAAAAATAGCAGCAGCAATGCTTGATTTCTAGTATTTGTCACACTGCTTTTGGAAATTGAATCAATATTTATTCTTCCACTTCCTTACATTTATTTATAACAGATTCACGTATATTTAAGTAAAAATTCTTAGGATCCTCCAATTTGTATATAATTAATTGAAAAACTTACTACATCTAATAATTTTTTAATCAATCCAACATTCACATTGATTTGTACACATCTACAATACAAAATGAGGATAAATGCTTTATGCAAGATTACTGATAACAGACGCTTTATAGGTGAATATTGTTAAAAAGAACTGACTAGGTGAATTGTCCAACTTCTCTCAGTATTTTCTTTTGTAAAAGTTAATCTGTTCATACAGAGGGACTAGGTTTATGACAAAAAGAATAACAACAGTTAAAGATAGAATAGAAAATAAAAAGATGGTATCTGTTCAAAATTAGATCATAGAGTTCAGTTGAGATCTCCTTAAGAAATCTTATTGTAAGGGACTTTTTACTTAAAGTAAGCTGACAATGTTTCTTTTACAAATTTATATAAATATAACTATATCTATCTATCTATCTATCTATCTATCTATCTATCTATCTATCTATCTATCTATCTATCTATCTCAATGCATTAAAGGCAAAAAGAAACATGTTTCATGTAACATGTTAATATAGGGTCTGATTTTTTCATTATTATGTACACATTGCACATTTTCTAATATTTCAATATAGCAAAATGAAAATATTCTTTAAAGTTGTTAATTAAACTAAAAAAACAAGGAACCTTTATCAAAAGCTGAGAGGTGTGAATGAATTTTTTGTTACCCTAGAGTGTTACATGTTTGTTTTTGAGGAGCTTTTTTTAAGAGCTAGGAAGAGGTTGAAGATAATTTTTTTTTAAAAAAGCATCATAATTGTATTACTGAAATTGAGGCATAATCTTTGCTCCTGTTTAACTTAACTGTGAGTCTCCAAGAGGATAAATATAAATCCTTAATATATATATTGCCGTGTCACTGCCATGGCTCCATTCACACTGTAGGTTAAATTTAGAAATCTACTACAAAATTTTACGGTACTCAGAGCCTATGTAATTTAATAACCTTGTTTATGTCAGCTGACAGTTCTGCTCACGTTACTCAACCATTTGATGTCAAGGGATTTGGTCTCTAAAACTGAGTATCTGATAGTGCTGTCTATGCATTCCATGATGAGCATTGTTCAGCAAACCATTTAAACTGCGAAGTTGTCAAAATTCCAAGTTTTCTTTTCTTATATTTTGGAAAAAAACCAGAACTTTTCTTTTGTGAGACAATCTAGTGATTAAATAGGCCACCATGTTTTCATTTACATATTTAATTTCTGGGAGATTCTGTGATACTTTCCTTACAGGAAAATTAAGAATGTCGCTTTATAGCAAAATAGTGCATGGAGTTTCTTTACTCATAAGGAAGTGCTTTCAAAAGGTAAAAGAAGACCCAGGCTGATGCAAGTTTTCCCAGAGCAGGGGAAAAATATACCTTGAAAGAATGCAATTTTTCTAGGAAAATCTGGAATGCAGTGTAGTCACTTAGAGCTCTTCATACTTCACCTGTCCCATCAAATAATCCATGTTTTAAAAACTCAGCAAATGACCTGAAGAAAACAAAGAAGTAGACTAAAAGAGCTGATAGGTGTACTTCTGATTCACTCTACATCATAAATGAAAATATTCATAGCATTAGATGTAGAACCAAGGCCAGGAGTAGATACTTTGCAGAGAGGAGACTCAGGAGAGTGTCAATACATTTCACAATTTACATAAGCTCTTGCAGTCTGGAGGAGGAGGGTTGTTTCATTTTTCGGAGATGTGTACCCACTCTGTGCTTGGGAAGATGAACATTCTTCTACTCCAATACAAAAGAAAAAGTGTATATCTTTATTTTGTTTCCAAAACACACAGATAAGTTCACCTATTTTTTTTGTTTGTTTGTTTCCCCTCTCCTTTTTTTTCTTTAATTTTAAAACCTTGAGTCTCTCTAAATTGAAGCACACCTCCCTTACTGAAATACAAATAGGAATATAGTTTTCCTTCTGCTTTTAGATTTGCTCAGGAAAATAGCACTAGATGTTACTGTGAAAACTGTGTCCTAATGCCATCACAGTGACGCTTTAGAGCCTCCTGAAACCCCTGAAGAATTAATAGAGATAGAGGCTTTAGCAGCTTTTTTCATGATCTCTACATCCTATCACACATGGACGAAGAAGAACTGAAGCACCTATCAAAATTGCTTGCATGTAACTGAGATGTGTGAATAAGAACATGTCATATGACACTCAATCCTGCTAGATACTAAACACACCTCCCACTGACAGGTCCTCAGGACCACTGAGAGGATTCTCCAGAGGCATCAGGACCTGCCTGGCTGGCCATTAAGTCTTTTTCTACCATATGTGAGTTATTTCACCATTTGTGAAAAGCACAGTGACTACCTGCTGAGTAAAACCTTTCTGCAGAGACAATTTTGTAGAGATGGTAAACTCCAAAGTAAAAAAGGTGTTGTGGAGAAATGGCACCATCAATAAGATGCATTAAATTGAATAATCAAATAATTAGTAAGTTTGCTGAATTATTACATTGTCAGAACTATATCTTCATTCAGTTAGCTGGGAAGATATACTTCCTGAAACAGTAATCATGACACTTATACCTTCATCTGGAGAAGAAAGAGAGGTTCTTTGTTGGGTGATGTGATTTTCTTTTGTTCTGCTTTCTTTCTGTTTTTCTTCTTTGGCTGCCATCTGGCATATTTCCCTGGACTAGAGGAACAGTCATGTGGCTGAAGCTACTGCCAACACCACTTCTGCAGCCAGCTGCTCATGGCATTCATACATAAGGAGGCAGATTCCCTCCTGCCAGATAATTGTACTCCGAGACACTAAACTCTTGGGAACTGGGCTGGAAAGTGGTATATCTCTCTTTAACAGCAGTTTTCAGGAATCCCTTCCCTAAGGGGATTTCCTAATTATGTCAAAGCTGTCTTACTGACAAGAGTGTAATATTAGAACTTTTTGTTATTCCAAGCTTGGTGATGATATGGAAATAGATACCAGGTTAAATTTTATTATTTTATTTATTAGGCTTTACAGTCCCAGCTCACTGGAAATATTTTGGTTTTATTTTACCAGTCATTCAACATTTTCTGGGAAGTAAAATATTTGAATATTTTGAAAATAAGTGTGAACTTATCTAGTTAACACAATGAATCACACCTTTGATTTCATATTTAGCTGTTCATATTCTGTAATTCCATGTCACCAGCAAAGGGATATTTTGAACCTCACTTCGACTTATTTTAGACAACCAAAATATAATCTACCCAATTCAGACATTTGACAATGTTTACTTGTAGTCTTGGGAAAAGGGCAAAACAGCAAAGTCAGATAAAGTAGCAATAAGAGAGCAGATGCAAGAGAATCTTAACTCTGTGTTGCTGCAGATTTACCTCCTTGTCAAAACTGCCTACAGAGTCCCCGGTAATGAGTCTCAACCCCATTTCCTAAGAGCTCAGAAAGTCAAGCTCCTGTCCTTAAAGTCCCAAAAGCAAGAAAAAACTGCTGAGAAGTAACATGTTCATAAGTTTCAGCATTTGATTAAAATTTATTTGACATAGCTGAACATGACTCAGATAGGTTCAGTGAATCTATCACAGTGGGACAAGTTGCATCTGTCAGTGTTTCTTATTGCTGCTTTGGATTAATGTTATCTGAATGCTTATTCTGTGGGATTTTGAGGTTCTTGCTGCAGCCTTGGAAATTATTTAATTAGTGTGAAATCAACAGAAAACAGAAGTATATATATAGGTATTTTATCAATAATTTTTTTTTCAAATTTATGCCTAAGTATGTTCTGACAGCCAAAGCCAGATGTATGAATAACCACGGAAAACATTCCTTTATACACAGTGAGGTAAACTATAATGACTAGTGTTGCTACAGTTTACAATAAATAAATGGCTGGGCTTTGTTGTTTTGGCTAAAACGCCCCCTCACAAAGTCAGCCTTCAAGATGGGGCTAGGCACAGACACTAGCGCCTCTTGGGATGCAGAAAAAGATTGCACTAACCATAAACACCAGGAAATACTCTAGTTTGATTTACAAATTGTAGCTGTCCATGAATATTTATGTAAATGTCAGAAGTAACTGGCTTGTAATTCCCTGATGTATCACAAATTCTGGGAGCACTATAAATAGACCTATCATCCAATCTGATACTGAATACATCAGGAACAAGCTGACGCAAGTTCTGCATGTACTATGTCCAAATGTTGTAATTAATTTCTAGATACCTCTTTAAATAAGAAAACTAGTACAAAGGGAACATATTAATGTTTATTTTATGGCATCCTAGAATTACTTTTTTTCCATTGTGGATCTGAATGTTTGTTTTGTTTTTTTTTTTAATGGAAAACTGACATTTCCTGTTGGAACTAGTAAATCAAATTTATTTCTGTGCTCTAGAAACCTAATAATCTCCAGGTCATTTTGTGTTTCAGTTTTCTCTATGGGAGGAATTTCTCTATGGGAGGAATATGGGAGTGTTAATTGAAAACCCCTCTAATATGCTGAAAGGTAATTTAATGCTCTAAAGCACCTTTCTTCATGAGACAATAAAGGCAAGTAAAGAGTGAAAGAAAAGAGGTTCCTGCCCACCTGGAGAGATCTGGCACAAATACCAGTCTGGTGCCCTTAGCAGTAGGGGTAGTTATACTGCAGTACATGGGTGGTACACACAAGCTAATCCAGCTCTTGGTCTCTGCCAGCAGACAGCAGCAAATATTTAAATAGGAACAGTAAAAACTTGGTGGTAATGGTATAATCGTCCTTGAGGAATAATCTCCTCAACATCTTCAGTAGTTTCCTGTGTGTGAGTATGCCAGGACTCTCCTTACTATGTGTATTACTTAGCCTAGAAAGTCTGAGTATTTTACTTATTCATGCAAAATGTTGATCATTATACAGTAAAAAAATTGCTGAGTTTTTCCTCTTTTGCAGTATTTTTTTACACTCACTTCCACAGATGAACCATATGCAATGTACAAGATTTTCTTCATCTTGGTGTCTAATTTTCCCTATAGTAGAAATATTATGACCCAGGGATTTGTTTTTTATATATTTGTAGGCCACTCTTTTTTATCAGCTTTCTAACTAAACTTTTCACATGGAAAAATTTTGTGTGCATGTAATTCATGTTGCAGCCTCTTAACACCTCCTCCTATCACAATGCTCTTTCTAATGCAGAATGACCAGAAGGGAACACAGAGCTTCTGATGGGGACAAATGGACTAGAATTATAATATAATTCTATTCTCATGGAAAAAAAAATCCCTTATGAAACTTCTATTTTTCCCCTCATCTCATTTCTAATGTAGATTAACAGACTTGCTGATTAACTGGTTTTAAGCGGTGAGCAATAACCTCCCATTTCTGATGGTGTCTGTACTGGCCAGGCTAGATATTCTGTGTCCTTAACCCTGTTGTGTAGTCTTACTTCCATTACTGTGTACTTTTTTTTAATCTCTACTCATTCTCTTTTCTCAGAGAAGTTTACAAGGATATTGTGTAAAGGCAACAAAGATCATTTCAGTAGGTAGAATTACAATCTCACTGGAAATTTTGCATTTTTAAAAGAAAAAAAGCCAACCCGACCTTGTAGAAAATAGTTTTACAGAATTTTCTATGGGGAGAACATTTATATTTTAAGATAAAGAAATATTAAATGTTATTCAGGTTTCCTTTTTTTTTAATAGAGTCTCTTCTTCAGGATTTCTGACTTGTTAGAAGGCTAGGAAGTACTTCAGGAAATATGTCATAATGCATGCAGCTGAAGAAATGGGGGGTTAGCAGTAGGAGGAGACAGATGTTTCCCATCAACTTACCCATACACTTGATCATTATATACATGTGTAGTTTATTAACAGTCTGCATACATAGAAACACATGTGTGTGGGTGTATCCTACACTGAAGTGTGTACAAACTATCAGAAGTTTTCCAGGAAGAAGGTGAATACACAGCACTTACTTTATTGTCTGTCCACGTGAACTTGGTTTTTCCTTTATTTGTTTTACCTTTGCATCATTTCCAGTCAATAGTTGGCTCTTCAGAGGCTTCGCTTTCACAGGCTTTGGTACAAATTTCTGTTACTGTTGTAAAAGTAAATGACACAGTTGAACAAACACTGGGATCAGATAAACTCTTGTTAACACTAGCTGAAATTGTTTAGCTAGTAAAGAAACTTGAAATGGAAAAACCCCCAAACCATTTAAAGGGGATATAATTGTTTTCAGGTGGAGGATGGGAGGCCTCACTTTTTTTTTTTTTTTTTTTTTTTTTTTTTTGTTATAACAGATGTAGGTGAAGCAAAGGGACAAATAGAACAAAAAATAAATTTATAACTCCAGCTGAAGTTACATGTGCATTAGTTTGATAGATGCTGTGAGTGACCCTGTGAATCCAACTCAATGAGCAGCTGCAGGGAAGTGGTCAGTGCAGATGGAGCAGAATCTGCTGTTCAGACAGCTCTGGTGGAAGGCAAAAGCATCGTGTGGTACTGTGAAACAGATGCATTTTTTACCTTGCTTCTTATGAACTAATAGGTGTACTTGGTTTATTAATAGGTGTACTAATACTTGGTTTTCTAAGTATGTGAAATGTGCTTAAACTTCTAGTTAACCACCCAATTGCATCACTTTTCTTTACTTTTTGCTCTTCCTCGTGACATAAAAAAGAAATGTAAATATGGTTATGCAAACATTAAACTCAAAACTCAGAGAAACCAGTTATTTTAAGCAACAAAGTTCATCTGGTTTATATCATGCACTGGAGGCCAAGTCAAGTGTTTCAGCATCATTTGCACACCAGGGAGTGAACAATCAGAAAACTGATAATATGAAATTGACAATTTAGAATTGATATATATATAATTGAATTGATAATTTAGAAACTGGGTTATGTCTCTAAAACAGAGTAAACAGAACTAAAATCCACTGACTTAAGTTTCTACTGGTGGCAAAGGAGAAAATGAAATTTCTTTTAAGCATCATATAAGAAAAGCACTCCAATGAACTTGCCATGCACTATCTAGAAGTGATGGGTTCCTCAGGAGAAGTACCATTGGTACCTGAGAATCAAGAAGGAATTTACACTAGTCTAGCATATGTGGTTAATTCTTGTAAACCTTCTGAAAAAAGATGTTGAAATGTGAAGAAATGTTTATGTTTTGAATAGAGGGGAGAAAAAAGAGGGGAAGAAAAAGGGGAGAAAAAAAGATAAAAAGGTAATATAGTTTCTTAACAGTGATCCTAGCATCCAGATGATTCCCTTAATGAGGTAGGCATGCAGTCTTAATGAGCAAATGGTGTTTGTTCCATGCCTCGCCTTGGCCACAGTCTTCATTTAAGCTCTCTCCCACATGACACAATAAAGTGTAAATTGGAACAGAGAGCACGACATATTTGAGGCTTATCTCATTTTGGCATAAAAATACATGTGGTTCTGTTTTACAGTAAACTCTGCTTGGCTTCATAGGAGACAAAAGGAATTCTAGACAGAGTAGTTTTACAATACAAATACAAGCACACATTGATGCCAAAATAGTGTTTATTGTTTGCAGATAAGAATAAAATTATTTAACAAAGGTGGTATATTAATTTATAGGTGTAGCCAATAGCAAAATGTAGTGTTATGTCATGAGACTGACAAAATTTTGTCCTCACATACAGAGGAACAGATGTCTGTAATACACAAAAGATTTAAGTTTTGCTGTGACAGTTCCTCTTGCTTGACTACCCTTATCAGACTACAATTAAAATAAAAAGTTTTATTTATACTGTACATAATTTTCAGTTTGAACTGCTAACTGCTCCACATATTAACCTAAAAATTCATAGAATATTTAAATATAAATATATAGTAATAGAGGTAGTGTCTGTTACACATCTAATCACACAACCATATGACTACCTTATAAATGCTGGAAGTCAGAAACTGTATAAAAAACTGATGTAAAACTTCTTTTTTAGGTAGCTAGATGCTAACAAAAAAATCCTAGCTGCTCTGATTTTAGTGAGTACAATGTGAGGGCCCTGATTTTTCCATGGTTGAATCTGCAGAGTGAATAAACAACCCAGAAATCTTTTCAGCTGGTGAAATGTGACTAGATGGCATGACATGGCAAGGAGGCTGCAGCCAAGTGGAGGTCAGGGTCTTCTCCCAAGCAACCAGAAATGGGACAGAGGACACAGTCTTAAGCTGTGACAGAGGAATTTTAGGCTAGACATTAGAAAAAAAAATACGGAAAGAGTGGTTGAGAGTCATTGGAAGGTACTGCCCAGGGAAGTGGTGGAGTCGCCATCCCTGGAGGTGTTTTTTAAAAAAAGACTGGATGTGGCACTCAGTGCCATGGTTTAGTTGAGAAGGCAGTTTTAAGTCACAGGCTGGACTTGATGATCTCCAAGGTCTTTTCCAACCTAGTTAATTCTGCAATTCTGTGAAGGGCCATGTCAGTAAGGCTAACCACTCCTGCTCCCTGGAACAGAATATGAGAGGACTTTCTGGAAAGGTCCTTGCTTCAGGGCTCAAGTGGTCTGCAGTAGCATTCAAACTAAGAAGGGTGTTCAGCCTTTCTACTGTATTAAAATAGACTGATCACAGTTTTCTACAGGACTATATTGTTTTCTGCTTGCACATATTACAGTACTATCAGCTCCAACTGGTTTTAGTTACATCTTGGAGAATTGGAAGAGGTTTTTTAAAAGCCTTTCTTTTTTTCCTTTGTCCTCGAGCTACTAAATCTTAAAGGGTTTATCAAAACGAGAAAACCCAGGAGTTTTCTTAAGATGCAGTTGAGATTTTCATCTAAAACCTGGATTCTATAAACTTTAAAGAAAATACTTAGTCTGTGAGACTGGAAATATCATTTCAGAGGGTAGAAAGGGAGCGTAGTGTGACTTTGACATTTACACCCCAAAAAATTTAGTTATCTAAAATTCTAGTTTTCACTGCACAGAGTGGAGTGGATGTGTGACGCAGCGGAATCGTTGTGGTGCCCTCCTTTTTCTTCTGGGGTTTTAAGTAGAGAGCCATTAGGCATCAGTATAAGGAATTCACCTAGACTAATGTTGTCATGCAAAACTCACCAGCTTCTTCTTCCCTGACGTTCTTTCAAGATGCAGATTTCCCAGCTGTCTAAATGCAACTGTTTCAGGAAGTAGGGAAAGGAGCAGACAGTCCTGGAAAAGCTGTGCTTGCTCTTTTCACTAAGAGAAAGATTTGCTGGATTTGTATTCTCTTCACCCTTTCAAAGAAACAATTGGTCTTTGGCCAAAAAGATATTTAACAATTTGGACCATTTATTTTGAATTAATATGGTGTTCTGATTGTGATTTAAAGTAGCTAATGTAAGTTTAAATGAAGAAGAATAAAAAGAAGTCAGAGGATGAAGAGAAAATGATTTATTGCAGTGTAGAGCTATCTACACCAGGTTCACCAGGTTCTTAACTTTGATAAAGAGAAATAGATGGATTATATTAGCAGTTTATTGTAAGTATTTTTGCACATGATGCTTTTAAATGGTTTAGATAACATTTCCTTTTGGTGCAATATATTTATTTAATCCTGGAACATTTAATTCACCATTAAATGTCATACATTCTGTTACTATAAAAGGCTAAAACTGCTTCCAAGTACATATTGTTTCAGTAAGACATGAGCTTGTTCATGCCAGGTCTTTGGGTTTACAAAGTCACTTCAAAATAGCTACTTTACAAGTTATGATAATAATGTAAAACAATGCAAAACTCTTTGTTGTAAAAATCTAGTCTTCTTGGGCGTCTGCACTTGAAGTCCTACAGTGCTTATCCTAGCTTTGGGCAGCAGCATTATTTTTGCATTTATATTGTATCTTCTAGGTAAGTAAAGTATGAATGTAATGTTAGAAAGACATTTTGGTTCTACATCCTTAAGGAATGGAATTTTTTTCTTCAATAATTTTTTCATCTTTAGTTCATCTGTGTTTAATATTTTTATGTATAACCTAAATATTAGTTTTCAGTGATAGTTGTTATCCTATTTATTAATGGAAATAATTGCAGAATTTCTGCCATGTTTTGTGAATTCATTTCTGGCTAAAAAATTTCCTGCTTTAGCTACCTTCTTTCTGTTTCTTGTGTCACTAAGAATATGTACTAATACAATATTTGCATTTACAAAAATGAAATAGTTTCATTTACAGGTAGATTAACACTTGGATTATACCCCATCTGTGAAAAAAAAAAAAAAAATACATCACAGGAAGATAGACAAATTGTTGTCTTTATTTTAGGCTTTTCTAATAATCTGGTGATGTCCTTAGGCTTTGTCAGCACAACTTTAAGTTAAAATTTGAAACAATCTGATATTATTTTTTGTCCACAAATGTCAGGTTTTTACTGTAGCATTGTAATACCTGTAAACTCAGAGTTGCAAATAAAGAAATGGTTAGCCACAGAAAATTCAGAGGAGTCACAAAATTATCTTCTATAGATTTGATAAAGAGGTTTTATTTGGCAACATGACAGGAAACTATAGAGCAAAGAATGGAAAGGAGAAAAGACCTATCAAGGAGGGAATAGTATGCAATGAAAGAGACAGGGTATGACAGTAAGACCTCTGTCTATTCCCTCTTTGGCAAAAACTACATCACACTTCTGCAGCTCAATTTTTTCATTTCTCTGTTTTGAAGGGTTGAAATTGTTTCCCATCTGCCTTTTGATCTATAATGTCCACCTATAGCAAAACAGTATTTGGAGCTCCTTAGAAACAGGAGTTCCTGGAGTTGACAATCTACACTGGTGAGTTACCTTCATGCTAACTCACCTTACTGAGATCAAGAGAACAAGATATGGATTCCCCTTCCAGTAATAGAAATTAACTGATGGTAAGTATTTATCTAATGAACAACTAGTAATGTCTGTAATGGCCAGGCATAGGTCAGAGCCATCTCAGGTTGCCAGTAATCAGTAGAACCTGGATACAGATGTCAGTTAGAGTCATATAAAAGCTTCATTACAGCTTTCAAGGCAAAATTTAATGGCAAACTCCAGCATAGACAGACATGGCAGGCCAGTAGTGCTAGCACACAGAAATTCCCTGTTTCCAGCCTCAAACCATATTTATAAAATTTTATATAATTTTTTATCCGTTCTGTATCTCTCACAGCCACTGTAATTTCGGAGGCATTTATTTAATTTATTTTCTGGAACCTACTCTACCATGATGAATTTATTATCGTTATAAAAAATGTTGTGATTCTTGTTGGCAAATATTCAGAATTTTCAAGGTACCTGTTGATACCTCTGTCAATTAAATTTAACAAAAATATTGCAAAAGTTTAAAAGCTCTCTAAAGAATTTTACATGATGGAAATACCATTTAAGCAATGCTGGTGGCAATTTAATTTACCAACTTACTTGCTGTACTATCCAGGCCACCCAAGTGCTATCTAAGTGATATTCTTAGAATATCAGCTCACAGGACCCGAACAACATTCCTGCTCCACGTGTGCTCAGTATTTGAAGTAATAGACAGTAAACCACTACTTCAGCTCCTTCTTCTTAGAACTGCTGTGAAGTCAATTAGTCAGTGCTGTAAAATTTCATTTGTGTAAAACCCACCTTGAAATTTTGCATTTAATCTTCAATCGTTTTGAAATGGTGCGAAGAGTTAGTGTTTGCTTATAAGAAAGTCAAGAGGTTTTGTTCTTTTTCATTTTTTGTTCAGAACAAAACTTACAGTATTTTTCCCCTCAAAAACAACAAAAATATATGGAAGCTTAGTTTAAATAGACAGTTCAGTGAAACTCTAAGATATTGATCAATGTGGAATGTTCCTGAACTTATTAAACAGAAGCCACATGCACTATAGAAACAAGCATACATTTTACCTGTAATTTGATACGAACTCAAATTCATGAAGAATGCTCTGTAGCTCTTAGGGTCCACTGGTGTGTTACACAAAAGTACAGGAAAAATAATTTCAGGATTGGCTCTTTGACATCTGTTTTATTTGGTTCAACTTTGACATTTATATGTTCTGTGAGGTTTTTTTATATATAAAATAGTAAAAAAAATAACGTAGTGGTCTGGAAAAAAAAAATCTCTGGTAGTTCAGCTTCTTGCTTCTTATACCAGTGAATTTACAGGGACAAAAGTTTTCCAAGAGTCACAGAAAATGAAGTTAACTGAACTGAACCTATCTTGCTGAGATGATTGTCAGGAAAGTGACATTTGAGGATAAATAATCCAAGTTGATTAAAACCAAGGAAATAGATGGTCTGCAACAGTTTTGTGGAATAATTTAGCACAAAATGATACTTGACTATAGATAGTCCAGTATAGTTTCATTTCTAACTTTTATATATTGAGAGAGAGAAGTGACAGTGGAACACATGAAAAAATACAACCGTGAGATGTGAAGAGGATCTTCAGTTGTTCATTGAAAATACAAACCTGGTTACAAAAGCTGGAGATGCTTTGGTTCATTCTCCATTATTTATTTCATATTTTGTTCTTGATAGTTGTATGTTTTGATTTTTAAACATAAGGGGCTGTTTGTTTGGTGAGGCTTCTATCTTAGTCTTTCTGCAAACTGACTTTAAAAAAAGTATCATGAAATATTATTGCTGTGCTTTTAGTATCATGAAATATTATTGCTGTGCTTTTTTTTTCTCTAATGGTGTAAATAAGCCATCATTTGCTTAGTGGCTGGAGTTAGTTTGCTGAAGTTACAATGCATAATGAGGCAGGAAACTGTTATTAGCAATCATCAACTTCAATTTATAAATCAATTGTAACAGAGTAAAAATCAGTGTGTGTACCTAAAATCTGTCATGTAAACTAAATATATTGAGCAGTTAAATACCACTTTGTGTACTCAGTAGCCATGTTTGTTGTAGCAAGGCTTAGTTGTTCAGTAATAATGGCCCATCAGCTGAGCCTGAAAGATCTCAGACTGATTTCAAACATAAGTAAGAAAACAAACCATAGGGGCAGAAGTCTAAATTGAGGAAACACAAGTCAAGTATTATTGGAAATTTTTACCTTTTACATTAGTTTTTGTGTAGTAGTGGTAGTATTAGTAGTACTTTTTTGCAATTTGTGTCATGTTTTCCACTTTAGGGAAAAATTATTACTTTTTTGACTGATATGCCTACCAAGGGAAGAGCAACAGTTTCTGCCACTGCATTGTAGCTGCTCCACCTTATCAGAAGGGCCTCTCTTAATAGAGCTGAAGTGGGATAACTTTGAATATGGTGCTGTCATGCATATTCGTATTTAAACCAGAGATTCATGTCTACACCACAAAGTGGAATTACTGAAGTTTTATCAGTTCCATATATCTATGGATAAATCTCTACAGGAGAGAAAGATTCCAGATATTCATTTCATTACACACTGCGAGAGACAAAAGTTTAAATAAGTTTCATGTTCAAACTAAAACTAGATCAAACCCAGGATACATAAAGGATGAAAGGATGACTGTATTGTAGGAGAGGCCTAAAAACTGTTTAGAAATTATGTTCAATGGCTTAAGATTTTTTTTTGTTGATAAGAGTTGAAGATAACTTTTTGTCAGGGAAATTGCTCATATTATTCCCAAGCTCCAATGCATTTTTTAGTTCTTTTCTCTAATGCTCTGAAAACCCCTTAGTCATAAGGGGTTTACAAAGTTGTAGGAGGCCTATTTAAGATGGCATTCTCCAAAAAACAAAGCAAACCCAAGCTAGAAGGATTTGACAGAGCTTAAAGGCAAAAGTCTTAGACCCACAAAATGAGGTTTTTCATGTAGATTTTTTTTCATCCATTAAGAATGCAATCCGTCTCCAGGGCTACCTCAATCAGTATCTTTTTTTTTCTTTCTTTTTTTTTTTTTGAAAATCCGTAGATTCTCATTACTGTAGTATACTTCATCTCCCGCATTGGACATCATCATAGAAACCATGTGAATCAAAATAGACAAGTTCTGCAACCTAGAATCATCTTTCTGAAGCAATGGAGGAAAATCAAAACCAAGAGCAGCTTAGTTATATCTCATCCCTCAGTGTGACATGCAAAGGACAAGAGAGGGAATTGAAATTTTGCTGGACACTAAAATTAATAGAATCACAGAGTCATTGTTATTTTCAATCTTATATTTATCTTACCATCACACTGGTCACCTTCTGTTCTATAGAAGCTGCTTGTCTCTCTTTGCTGGCCACAGATCTGTTATTTGTTCGCTTTTGTTCTCTTTCTTCTTGAGTGCTCTTTTGTTTTGCTTTCCTGTAGGTTTGTTTGATTCTAGCACCATCAAATCACTTTCTGAGAGACATGTTTTTCTGCAAATCTGACATCTCTATAAAGGCCTTTCACTGATTAAGAACTTAGAACATTAACATATTTGAACTCTCACTTATTTTGGCACCACAGGTTTAATCATAAGTATCTACATATTTGAAACCCTTTATTCAGATCTTAGAAGGACAGAACTTAGCCTGTTTTATTTTGAAAACAAAACCAATCCTTCTCCAACATCCTTATTATTATAGAAGTTAAGGACTTATATTTAGTACAAATACCTATATTACAGAAGTTTGTGGTCATGCCTATCAAGGCTGTGATCTGAAGGCACCTTGCATTCCTGAGAGCCCTTCCCTGAGACCTCTGAGCCTCCAGGGATGTGAAGCCTAGCACATGTCTGTGTCATGCAACTCAGCCACAGATCCTACTGCTTCATTTGCTGGGACCGGGCATGCAGAGGGTCTACATTAAAAAAAAAAACCTCCATGCATATCCTTAGACAAGAGGACATGAACATTTCACTGCAAAGTAGAACTGCAAAGCTGAAAAATGTGATCATAGTTCTAGCAGTCATGGTCTTCAAATGGGCTTTTCTCATTTGCTTGAGATAAAAAAATACTTTTCTGTTTCTCTAGGCAGTTGAAAATTTATTAATTATTAGAAAAGTTTTTGAGAATTTGTTTTCCTTAGATACCTTTCTGAGAAAGAATATTGCCAGAATTTTTGGTTGCTACAAGTGGTTCTGTGTAAGCTTTTTCAGAATAAAGATTCCTGCACAGAGCTTTCCATAAAATTAAGGCATTTTGAACCATCTGGCCAAGGGTCATAAAGAAAGTAAGCAACAGAGTGCTTGAAGGGAAAGCTGCTATGCTAGAAGGAAAACACAGTGCAGATGCAAACCAGGAGAACTTCCAACACAATGTTTGGATGACTTTGGAGAAAAGAGATGGGATAACTAAGCTCCAAATATTCATAACATTATTAAATTTATCAACAGTGTTATAAACAGTTTAAAATAAGCATTGAAGAAATCCTAGTTTTTCTCTTGCAGTCAGTACAATATGCATTAGACTGAGAACTTTTTAGGCAAAGCATCTTAGTAGCTCATCCTTGTCTTTGCAAAAATGGCATCCTAACTGAGAAAGGTTTTAGATGCCAAGACTTTTTTTAAGTTGTAAAAGGCAAAAGTGAATAATTTATTTGTGTTCTTGTCCTGGGTAACAGAACACAATGGATAGAAGCAAAAGGGGGGGAAAGTCTCTGCCAGTTTCTCTTTTCTTAAATGTCACTTTATCTGGATGATGATCAGCTGGATTGACTTTGCAAGACTGACTTTATTTACATGCACAAAATTGCTTTAACAGTAAAAATAAATTCCAGTGTTTTACAACTTCATATTCCAGAGACAGTAATTCCACAGCATCTTGCTGTGAGTTGTATACCTGCCAGTGTGTTTGGAATGCTAGTACGAATTAAATTATTAGCTATTAAATATGTGCATATGAGAATGTAAATTAAAAGAATATATTATTACAGCCAACATTTAATGCCAATAGTTGTCTTTAGCAACTATCGTGTTTGCAATATAAAATATGAAAGTTTTTTTAATTTTTAAAATAGTGAATTATTGTAAAAGAAAAAAAAATCACTGTTACAACATATGTAGATTATTTTTTTCTGAAATTTTCTATACATTTTTCTTCTTGTAAGCTTTCATGTAGTTTTAGAGAGTTTTTCATAGGTAATCTCAGGTGATAATTCAAAAAATTTGAAAAAATGTCTTTTCACCCCAGTCTGTTTTATACTTTAACCTTCCCTTAGAGCTGTAATGGAAACCAAACAAACCACCCTCCAAAGTTACATGTAAAATGCTGACAGTAGTTTAAAAGGGCTGTCTCTAGTTTTTGAAGGTTTTGTGCAAACACACTGAAATACAGCCCATATGGTCTTAATCAATAGTGAACATATTCTGTGAGACATGTTGCATATATTGTTTCAAATAAGATCTGCTGCAATTTAGAATTCTTTTCTCTATATTCATGGAATAGATCCTCATGGAAGCAATGTTCAGACATATACAAGACAAGGAAGTGAACCAAGATAGCCATGGTTCACTAAGGACAAAAAGGGCCTGACCAACCTCTGGGCTCTCCTGTGATGCAGTGACTGCAATGCTCAAAAAGGAAATATCAACCGGTGTAACCTGCCTGGGCTTCTGAAAGCTTTAAACACAGTTCCACATGGAATCATAACCTCCAAACTGGAGATTTAGAGTTGGATTTTAAGGTTAAACTAAGGAAAGGGTGAGATAGATGCAGGCAGAGGGATGGGATGCCATCCAAGGGCACCAGAACAAACTTGAGAACTGAGACCATGATAGGCTAAGAATGTTAAAAAAGTCTGAGTGCAGGGTGGTGCACCACACTCAGAGCAGTGCCAGACCTGAGTACAGAACTGGGAGGAGAACTTATTGAGAGCAGCCCTGCCAAGAAGGGCTAAGAGGGTCTCATGGCTGAAAAGCTGGACATGACCCAGTACTGTACCCTTGCAGCCCAGAGAGCCAAATGTGTCCTGGGCTGTATCCAAAGTAGCGTGGCCAGCAGAGAGAGGGGAAATTCTGCCCCTCTGCTCTGCTCTGCTGAGAGCCCACCTGCAGGGCTGCACCCAGAGCTGGGGTCCTCAGCAGAGGAGGCCACAGAGATAATGAGCAGGCTGGAGCTCCTTTTCTATGAATAGAGGCTGAGAGTACTGGGGTTGTTGACCCTGGAGAGGAGAAGGCTCCAGGAAGAACACATTTCAGCCTTCTAATTGTTAAAGTGGTTGGATCTTAGAAAAAGAGGGAGAAAAGCTTTTTATGGGGCAGATAGTTATAGAAAAAGGGAGAATGGATTTAGGATAAAAAAAAGGAGATAATTAGATTAAATATTAGAAAGAAATTATTTATTCAGATGGTAGTGAGGCACTGGAACAGGTTGTTCAGAGAAGTTTTTGATAGCCCTTTTCCTGGCTTTGTTGATGGCTAGGTTTGATGGGCGTGTGAGTAGCCTGGTCCAGTGGAAGGTGTCCCTGCCAATAGCAGAAGGGTTGGCACCATGTGTTCTTTAAGATGCCTTCTAACCCAAGCCATTCTATGTTTAAGGAAACATATTTTAAAGTTGATGACCACCACTTAATTTAACAAAGAACATCCTAAATATAGAAATAGAAAGATTTGAATTTGATGTCTTTTGTCTTGTTTTAGTGAGTGATTCTCTCTTTCTGCATTTAACATATATCTAGAAGGAATTTAGCTGGATTAAATTGAATGTTAAAAATAGAGAGCTTTGCTAATCAAGTACTGAAGAAGACCATCAAGAAAATCAAGAAAATAGATTGATTTTCTATACTAGAAGGCTACCATTAGAGTATGTAAAACACTAGCTAGGTATCAAGTAAAAATATACTAGTCTCAGAATTGTCCTACAGGAAGTTGTCCTACAGGAAGTATGTTGAGGTCTACATATAAATATTCCTCTGTATGGATATATGGATATGTGGATTTTCATACAATAGGCCTAAGCCATGACACTCTTGATGACATACAAAGCATCTCCTACTTATAGAAGGGTAAAGAGGAAAGATGCATTGTCCATGGCAATGCACTGGCAATATTGAAATGCTTGCATCCAATGTAAGCAATTTATATTTCCACAAGAACATGAAGTTTCTGGCAACTGTCATCTCTGGTGATATTTACAGCCAGTGTTGCTGAGGGTTTCTTTGGGATTTATAGTCCAACATGGTTTACTTGTGCCTGGTATGTTGTTTAATAAGGGGAAATTCAAAAATGTAAATATGGAATAAAAACTTCAGAAAGATCTAACAAATTAGTCCTAGACTGAGAAGAAATTTAGAATCAATGCATATTGAAACATACTGTATTTCTCCCTCCAGATGCCTGAATATTCAGGACAAGTATATATTATATGAGTTTTCAGTGGTAGGCATAACTGTTGTACTATATACATGGATATTTCTTTTGATCACTTTGCTTTTTCTCCTCTGGGAAGAAAGGGGGGCAGAAGTGCAGATTTATTTATTTATTTATTTATTTTACTACATTAAATATGGATTGAAGCAGTGGTGTCTTGGCATTGTTCATTTCTCACACAATCCAAATATGATAAGATGTGAGGCCAAATGTGGACATATGTCAAGTTCACATTTCTATAAAAGGAAAAATATTAATTCTATCTACATTCACTTCAACTGCTACCAGTAACAGAGTAGAGAGGCAAATAGTCTCCAATCCCCATGTTATATAAAATTATAGGTTTTATCCTGGTGCCATAGGGTTTATCAAGTACATCTTGAATCACCCAGAACCTAGGTTTCTAACATAAAATAGGCAGGAAGCCATAGTCCACAAAGATAGACAGCTGAGAAGAGCAGTTCTGTCTCTCTTAAAATAGATGTCTGAATCATGGAAACAGACTACCCCAGGAAGTGCCTATCAGAGCTGTCTCTAGCAGGAACCTAGCTGACCAGTTTAAATGAGCAACCAATCCTCTGGCAGCTCAAGGCTAGTGAGAAAACTCCTTTCTTAGTGTGCCTTGTTTAACTCTCAGTGAATAATTCATGACAAGTAATGTACTCTCAATGTAACCTTCATTTGTTCTCATAGAAAGTCTTCAGTAACTTGCAACTTTTTTAAATACATAGGGTTTTTTCCTTTAATTACAGTTTAAAGATTGACAGTTTTACTAAAAATCGAACACATTTTGTACTTTTGAGTGTTCCTCTAAAAAGTTTTTTTATTATTATTTTTTTCTCCTCATACAAGCCAGATTAAATCTTTGCAGTTTTCCATACCTCAAAAACAAACAGAAGTGAAACATGAGTAGCAAATTTTATACAAATTCAAGTGGATTTTTTGAAACACAAGTGTCATAGAGGTATACTTCCTCTTCAAGAAAGGCTTTGTAACATAATGAATAATTTAGATTTAATTTTAGTTCCTGACATTTTTCTGAAGGACTTAGAAGTATGAATGATGTCATTCTACCAAACAAGAGTCTTATCCATGTCTGACTCATTCAGGTCATGGTCCCATACCTGTGGATGCCAAGTTTCCAGTGAAGGACATGGAGAAATTCACTCTACTGTTTTGTAGAGAAGTCTTCTGTTTCACTGATGTAGCTACCTCACATCAGATTTGCTTTCAGGATGAGTTTCTAGTAAAGGTTGATTGTTTCCAAAAAAGACAAAAATTTACAGAAAACATTCATTTTAGAGTTTACATGCTTATGTTGGGCAGCTTTTCTCCTAATGCTTGATTTCTGTTTTAGGCAAGACAAAATTGGGAAAAAAAAAAAAAAAAGTCTTTACTTTATAAGACCAGCTAATATAATTAAAATTTAAGTATAATTTTTCAGGTTTTGCATACAAGTTTTTTTTTTTTTTTGCTTGAAACGGTTGTCTGTGTGTACTCTTGAAATACATGCATAGTCTTGGAATGGTATTCCTAAGAGTCTTCCAACCTTCTCTTGTTAATCTCACACTATCCCTTTCTTCTGAACAAGATGCAAAATATAATGATTCTCAGATAGTAAGCCTGACACTTGAGAGTAACTTTGTCCAGGACCAGCCCTAATTATGAAATCTTTGCAAAAAGAATACAATTCTCTCTTGCCTTTCCTAGTAGCCACTGCTTCATTAGGGAAAAAAAAAAAAAAAAAAAAAAAAAAAAAAAAAAAAAAAAAAAAAAAAAAAAAAAAAAAAAAAAAAAAAGAGAAGAAAAGAAAAACTGTTAGTCTACTTTTTTTTTTAGCCTAAAAAAGCTGGTGATTTACTCTTGGAAACCATAGCTACTGCTTAACTCCATACTGAGTTTAGTATGAGCCACCAATGTTTATTTTTTAAGCAACTATTTAGCTAAGAAATTGTGGTTTGAGTTTGTGTGGAGCAAATAGTTCAAAAACAGAAAGTCTGATAGAAACATTGATAGATTTTTCTCTTAGCCTTGTGATTAGTGCTGTATTACTGCAGTGAGCCCATTTATATCTGACAAAAAGACTGTTTCTAAAATGCAACCCATGTTTTTATATGCCTTTGTGTTTATATATAGATATATAGATATACCCATGGTTCAATCTGGGGGGATTTTTGTTTCTTTTTTAAAAAAGGAGAAAAACAGATTGACACATTAGGCAGCCTTAGCTCAGACCCAAGTCTGCCAGTCAGGTAATATTTAATTGTAGGCTATTATCTGGTATACAATGTTAATGCAACATTAGCAGACATAATTTATTCCAGCCTTAATGACAGATGTAACCATAGACCACAGCATAGCTGATGGCACTGTTTGCCTAGAATATAATGTTTATCAGAAAAAAAGTATTCTCCTACTCTTAAAAATGAGTTATTTTCTTTTTGAGTCTCTAGCAATGAAGCTTTGCACAGGTTTTATTTTTATTTCTGCAATGGAATATATGCAGACCAGCAATGGTCAGTTAGTACTGAGGCTGCTAACCTCTGATTGCATAACTGATTAAATCAAATTAAAAGTAGGCAGGAATAAAGGCAGGAGGACATGTTTTCTGCCTGACATATATCAAGAATATATCTGACTTTGTAAGGGAGCAAGGCACTCTAAGGCTTCTCTGTGACAAATACCTCCTCTACTGACCATGGTATAGCTCAGGCAGCAGCACCTGGCAGCTTCAAATGAAACAGAACCTTTGGATTTGGCATCATATTAGAACTGATTATTCTTACAGAAAATCCTCTCTGCCATGCATTTTGTGAGGAGTTTTGCATAGGTGATTCTGTGTAGGGCCTTTGTAGAGTGCATAGTAACTTTGTTTACACTGCAAGCACTCACCTAATAAACCATATTTGTTTTTAAGTTGGGTAGCTCAATCCAGGCAGCTAGATGTAAGTGGATACAGAAAGGAAACACCAGGGACATACATCACATTTCTGCTGTGCCCTTTGGTTTGCCTTTTTTCATTGTTACAAATTTTACATTCTAGTTATTGTTACAGTCTTTATTTCTCTCACTTATGTAGTTACGTGTTACTTTTTTCCTCTTTGCTAAAGAACTCCAGTCAAAAGGGAATATGCTGTTACCTAGGCATGAATGGTAAAGTTTTGTTTTCTGGAATTCTAACCCTGCCAAAAAAAAGTTTCTAAATTCACTTGCTCTGCTAAGCAGTGGCAAAACCTGCAGCTGGGTCAAAATTTTGTTCCTCCAGTTCTCTCACTTAATACTTGTTTTTGAAAGATACGTCTCCTGAACCTATACCTGCATTACTAGTTCTCAGACCCACTCATGCACATAATATAAGAACATTTTGTTAATCTTTTCTGTCCTTCAGCTTGTTGTGAAGTACAAGACAAAAAGAGTATAATCAAGTTCTGTAGATGAACTAGAATGAACTGTGCAACTCAAGGGTTTCACTAAAAGAATTGGTGTGGTGCTTAGTTTGTTTCCTACAAATGTTTCCTACAGTAGAATGTCTGCTCCAGCAGATTGGAAAGGTTGACTTCAAATTTAAATGGATATTCTTTATTGAAAACTGTATTTCATGTAACTGTGGAAGCTGGAAATTATATAAGAAGAAAGCAAAAATACAAACTGTGAGCAAGACCAGATGCAACAGTAACTAAGAAATAACAGGGATAGGCCCGAGTGAATGACCACAGCTCCAAGTTTTTAAAGCTATTTCTTACTTGAAAAAAGACCCAGAGTGAAATTAAGATTGCATATCAAAAGGCAGCAGGTTTTTTGGTTGTGTGTATTCCAAATGACACTGTTAAGGCCCAGTCATTATTTATGTCTGAAAGCTTGAGGTTGTGAATCCATTCCTTCAGCTTGCATAGAGCAGCAATAATAACCTGGCACCTTCCACATGTTTGTGTATTTTTTTTCATCAATTTGATGTCCAAGTGCTTTTCAAGCAGCATTATGTAGGTTATCCCTGTTTTACAAACTAGGAAGACAAAACTTGGGATGTTTGAGCAAGTTTTCCATAATCTCAAGAAAGAGATCTTCCCAAGTGTGAAACATAAAAGTCAGTCCTGTACTTCATTTCCTCAGCCATACTTTTGGCAATTCATTTTAATACTCAATTCTTTGCACTGTAGCACTGGTTTAGTACAATTAGTTACTAATTTGAAGATAATAACTATGATGTTAGGTGTGCTCAAAGCGGGTAGAATCTAGCACACTTTTCATTTAATGGTGTTTTATTTCTGCATCTTTTTTTCTTAGACCTTAAAAAAGACTGTAAAAAATAAAAGTATTCCAAAAAGGAAAAAAAAAAATGTAGGTTTGTTAGTTTTTTTTTGTTTTTTTTTTTTTTTTTTAATTACAGGATTGCATGCACAAATCAGCTATTTAAACAATCAGCATTTCTCTATTTTTTCCCTTGATTTTCCTAAATTGTTTTTCTCTTAATTCCTCAAATTATGAGAAATTGAGGGTTTTTATTATTTGATTCCATGGCAAATACAAAAATATATGCTACACTATCTTTTACGAGCACAGTGCATTAGCATGCTCCTATTTTTGTGTAAAACTTAGACAAATTTGCCTTTGATGTTATTTTATTTTACATATGAATAGGAAGCTACTGTTAACTGCCAAAGTAGTTCTAATGGGTTCTCTAGAACCCTCTCTGGAAAAAGGCTGGCCTTTCTCACAACAAATATTAAGAGGCTCCTTTGTTTTAGCTTCAACAAAGTCAACTGATGCATTTCAGATAAAAAGAACATTGCCTAGAGGACTGTAAGCTCTCCTTCCTACTGGTAGACTCCCTTTTTTGTGGGAAGCCTGTGATTCTAAGGTTGCTGCCTGAAGACAGTCTCTGATTTGGCTGCTTGAAGTATGGTTGCTTGATATATGTTTCATAATAGTTGAAGTTAGTAGGTACTTGGAGAACAGGAGTTTGTTTCTAAGGAGCTGAGGTGGGAGTCTAACAGGGAAAGCAGGTTCACAGTGGGTGTCAGTATTTGGTTAATGAGATGGAGAACTGTGACCCCACGAAAACTTTTTTTCTGAATTGCCATTGAAAACCAGTGACTCTAATATTTGCGTACCTGCAATTAGATTGTATTTATATTGTATAGTAGTGCCTAGTATCTAAATATGTTAATATTTCTAGTTATATTTCTAGTAACTACAAGTAAGAGGCAGCGTCTTGTCTGATACACTATTGAAAACAGACCATCCTGAGATACTTATTTTGTGGCAAAGCAGAAATAGTCTTTGAATATTCTATTTCAGTATGGTATTTCAAAAAAACTTAGCCAAAAGCTCTGTTTTGCTTAATTTTGTTTTCCAACATAAAATTGGAATAATGTTTATAAGTAATAAATAAGAAAAAGTAAAAAACCCACAGCTTTAAAATTGCCAGGTATTCTGTAACAGTTGAGGATCTCTATTTTATCTGATTATGTTTCCATGGCCTATTCCATCTCTCAAAGGAATAAAAAAGTTTCACAACATGGTGCCTGATTTATGTGCACTTCTATAGACATGTGACCTGCACAGTGACAGACCCAACTGTTACTAAAGGTCCTATGACTGTGTGACCCTTCGAGCTAAATTTACTGCAGATGCCTTTTCCATTCATTGAAGTTAACTTTTGTGATTCCACAGGATCCCTACAAAAGGCCCTTTGCAAGTCACTAAGTGATATTTGGGAGATAAGTGCCAGAAAACGTGGAAAACATGAAGAACAGAATGCAGAGCAAGAAACATTATTAGCGTTCCTTCTGCTCTTGTGGAACATTTCATATGCAGATTACTGGCAAAAGCCTCCAGGGCAGTTAGGATATTTCCTGGTGATATACAGTGTAGCTGGTAAAGCATTTTATTGTACTGTTATAAAATAAAGTGCAAAGATTGTAGAGAGCCTTACACAAATTCCAATTTGATTAAGTTTTTGATCTTTTGATGCATTATCTGTTTATCGTATCTTCCTTCTATTTGCCAAGTCTATAATTTTATAAATGCAATCTTCAGTGCTTGTTTTCATTATTAACCTAGATGCACTATCATTTAAGATAATGTACTGCAACTCTTGTAGAGACTGCAAAGGAATGGCTATTAAGCGTGTGGCTATTAAGCGTGTAAACACTTGTTTAGCAATAAATTTGTCCTTTCAGTTTAAAACCAATTCTAACACTTTTCAGCGTATTTTCAAAAACTTATAAATTAAACAATATAACCTCTATTTTGTTTGCTGCATTTCCCCCTCTTTTAATGCTGAAATTGCCAAATATATCAACATAGGAATTAACTCTCAAAGTTTTTATGAAAATTTTTCTCTAGAAATTATAAATTTTTTTTTTGTAATGCATAAATTGTTAATGTAATTATTATAAAAGGAAAAGATGTATGCAGTACAGCAGAAAGGATGTCATGTTATAGTTCTTCAATTAAGTTATTTTGTCCTCCAGTGATTAATAACAATCACTATCAGTATGTGTTTGCCTTTAACAGTAAACAAGGAATTTAATTTTTCCTTAACTTCTTCACAGTGTTCTGAATGTCTTTTAGACAGGGAATACTTTCTGGTTTGTGAAGTTAGACAATAGCACTTATTCACAGAATATAAGCAAGTATTAGGAGAAAGAGAAAGGGAAGAATTACATTTCTGGGTAAGGGTTTTAGTTGATTTGGAATGAAATCTTTGTTCCTTTCTTTACTCCACAGAGACTAATTTATCTAGCATGTCTGTAAGTGGAATTTCTCTGCAAACTCAGAAATGTTACTGTAACTTACATTCATCCTTTCCATTCATTTGCTATCCAGAAGTATTGTTTCTTCTTTTTTTTTTTTTTCTTTTTTTTTTTTTTTTCTTTTAAATGCTATTGACCTTTAAACCTGTTGTTATCAAACTGCAAGAAAGAGATAGGGACTCTTTTCAGCTGCCTTCATTCTCATGTGACCTGAAGGGAGAATAGGTTCAAAATAGACTAGTTCCTCCCAGGGCAATACAAGAGAGAAGAGAAAAGCACTGTCATTTCCGAACAGCACAGTGCTGGAGTAAACTCAGCATGAAAAAGGAAGGAGTTGCAGCACGTTAGAATTCCTCCTCCACAGCCTGGATTTTTACCCGAGACAGATTTGGAGGGTGTTAAAAAGCAGAAGATTGAAAAAAAATACTTTGAAATGGAGTACCTTGAGAATGAGCTTTTTAAGGAGAACTGATGTCTGACTGCTAGTAATACTGAAGGAATTTTTCAAAATGAGCATTGTTATGAAGCCAAGATCCCGATCTACCAGCTCCTTAAGGACTGCCGACGCAATGTGGTAATGTGGTTCGTTTGTTTCTTTCAGGCTCTCCTTCCTATTATGACAGAGATATGTCCCAAGAAAGTCACAGGCATTAATTTTGATTTGACAGATTTTGCATGGTTATTGAAGATGTTCAGCTGTTGAGTTGCACAATTATTAGTAAGAAGCAAAATTATGTAGCTTTTTGTTGTAAAATACAGTGTATATAATTTTTAAAAAGAAAACCATTTTCTTACTTTTTGTAACACATTACATAGATTTTACCCATTCAGCAGTCAGGTTTAATCCTTACAGTTAGAGATACCTTCTAAAAATCTTCAGTAGACCTAAGTCAGTAAGAGAAATCATAACAAAAAGCTTGCATTTCTGGAGGCTGGAGAGTAAAATGAAGTTACAGTTTGTGTGAGCTATTTTGGGATGCTTATATGTAGTTTTGCTACGTAAATAGACTGACTGGTAGAGATGTGTCCTGGGAGGCAGCAGACTTTGTTGCAGCATGTGTAAGACTGTGCTGTGTTATGCTTCATGTCTTTCCTCTGCTCTCTGAGGCTTAGAGGAGTAGAGTCTGTGATAATAATCTGTCTGATTTTCTTGCAGATTTTTTTTCGGTTATTAATCAGCAAAGCTTTTTCTTTTGAATATTTCTTTTTCTTTATGCTTTTTAAGCATCACTTCATGATTTTTAAAACTTCAAAGGCACTGACAGGACATTTTTCTATTAAGTATGAGAAATAAATTCCGTTTACTCTCTTAATGTGTCCCACATTTTGTTCTTCTCTCTTAATAAAATCACCATAATTTTGATAAACACAAAATAGAATAATTCTTCAGATCTATATTTTACAGGTATAAAAGATGTATTTTAAAATGTAGCTTTTAAAATATATAAATGGCTGATGTGTTCCTGGTGGATAGACTACTAACTAAATACAGTTCTTTGTGAGGAATGACATACAGTTAATTGAATATTAGTCTTACGTTTCAAATAGTTTTGGCTCTGAGTTAAAGGCATGTCAGTATTTCGGTTAAAGCAATTCTGGAACCATTTTGTAGTAAAAAGAAAATTAAACAGGCACACTACTCAATCTAAAGAGTAGTTGTTCTCAGAAAGTGCTAAGGCAGAGTTCTGCTGAAATAAACGCAGTATGTAGTGTCTCTATGTCTTGATTAAAATGCAGTACTGTGTTGGTAAACTAAATATTGCTAATGTGCTACACTCTGCAGGGTGTCTCCAAGGAAGTGAGCTAAAACATACATACCTTAGCTATTACGTACAACTGTGCAAATAAATCCGTACCTCTGATTAAGTCTGCCTTTTTTATTTTTTTTTTTTTTTTGGTTGTCCATTAATTCTCATAAGAAAAAAAATAGTTTAAAAGAAAATTCTTTGTAACTGATAGTTGCAGGCTAATTTGAACACCAAGTATTCTGTCTGAAATACCTTCCTGCCTCCCTTCTGTTGCTGTTGCCTTTAGTTATGACACTAATCTGATATCTGAGAATACCTGTTCTGCTGGTTGTAAACTGGGAGTCCTCTGCTACCCTGCTGTTTGCGAACACGACCTGAGCTCAGAGGTGGCTCTCAGGGAGACACTTGAAGGCTACTGGAGAGGGCACATGCTGTTCTCTGGCGGTGTGGAGCAAAGCCAGGCAGGCCCTGTCCCAACCAGAGGGAAAAGGGGAGTGCAGAGATAAAAGGGAATGGGAGGGAGCTGCTGGCTGCACACACTGAGCTCAGCTCCGGGCTGCCCCTGGGGAGGTGGCAGCTGAGGCCAGCCCACCCTATCCACACTGCCCAGACAGGAACCTTCAAGGTGGGCCTGAGCAGGACCAGTTTCCAGACTGTCTGCTTGATTTTTTGTGCATTATTGCCTGAATCTATGGGTATGTACCCGTGGGTCAAGACCTTCCTCCCATTCTCTAGGAGAGAATAGCAACACTGTAGTCTTGACACAATATTAATGTTCAGGGGCAAATTAAATCAGGGTCAAATCAGAAGCACTGGTATGTATTCAGGCCAGAAGACAGGAAGAGCATAATTCTCTTTTCTGAATCTGTTGACATAGTGATCCCACTCTATTTAAGAGGATCAGGAGTGCCTCTGATGAAGGAGAAGGTGGGTCTCCTGAACACAGGGACTTGAGTGACAGGACTGTTTTAAAGTATGGATACCCCTCTCACAAGCATTTGAGGAAAAATGATCCCAGGATTTCCTCTACCATTTCTCATGTGGATAAAGTTCTTATGAATATCAGAAACCAGGCTCCCAACACACAGAGGCCATTGAAAGTAGAAGAGATGTAAAGACAGAGAAACCTCTGCTCTTGATGCCCAGAAATCAGACTCCCTCTTTGTCCAAAAGGTAGTCAGTTCAGTGTGAAAGCATGTGTGTGATAAAAGCATGATATTCTTTTCAGTATTAATCTTAGAAAGCAATCAAAGGGTGTCTCCACTGGTGGTGCTATGATGGGTACCCCAGCTGACTTTGAGCAGATGCATGTGAGCCCAGGCCTCCCCTTTAAAGCTGCTTGGGTTGGGGATGGCTGCTGTTTAGTGTGATGGTAGGGTCTGTAGGCAAACCACCTCTTTCCAATGTGCCTTGGAAAATTTATCCTGATGGTGATTGGAGTAAAAGCAGATGGTTGGTATTTATACAGAACAAGAAAGTGACTTATATATTTAAGGGTTAATAAGGGTTATTACCTGTTACATTAATGCTGCCAATTCTTCCACTCATTCCCCAATTCAGGGTGTGATTGCAAAGTATGGTTTTATATCATAAATCTTCTGGAGAATAATCTAGAAGGGATAAATGATTGTGCAGACTATTCAACTAAGACAGTTGATGTGTCTTTTTATTCCAGAGAACAAATAACAAGGAAGTAAGGAAATCACAGTAAGTGAAACTTTGTCTGAGACAGCCAAATGAGAATATGATTACGTTTTCTTGACTATTTGCCTCTGAACAGTGAAGCAGTAGTGTTCACTTAAAATGTCACGTTTCTGTTGATTTTTTTTTTTCCTTTTGTAATGAAAGAAAAGTTTGAATGTATAAACCCCCCATATATTTGGAGGAACTGAATTAAAATTTTGGAAGTTTAAATTAGAAGTTGAGAATGCTTGCTTGATGGCAGTTCAAGCAAGCAGCCTTGGTTGTTGGACAGAGCCTACTGTCTGGAAATGGTGCAGCTGATCAGATTTTAGAATTGCCTTTGTCTTTCATGATGCATGTAACGAGCCAAAAGAGCTATGAGTCTCTGGAGTATTGTCAGCTTTTTTCCACAATTCTTTCTGCATGATGTGACTAGAGATAGTTACCTGTTTACTTTGTGAGTTGGCATTACTGGGTTTTATTTAGTTTTTGCAACCTTGGCCAGTTCTGGTTTTCTGGGTTTTAGAACTTAGGGTTGATGGATCTGAAAAGGGCACAGCCTGTCTAGTGGCTCAGAGAGCAGAGGTTTTCAACAATTCAGTCTGTGGTATCATGTAAAACAATGTTCTTACTTAGCTGTAGAAGTGGGTGATATTGCTTGTCTGCAATATGACGAAGTTTGGTATATTGGAAATTACTGAAAGATATGTCAGATATGGATTTCTCAGTCTAGGACATGTTTATAGATAAGTGGGACAAAACTGATCTCTTGTATGGGCTTTCTCTGACCCTTTATATGCGGATCACAAGAGGGATGCTGAATAAAATTTTATTGAATGGAGACAGTAAAAATTCTTGTGGCTTGACATCAGTCAATAGCACTGTTTCTGGGGCAGGAAAGCTAGAACAAATGAATGACCTGACACTCAGCTGTGCTGACCTCAGGTAGCTGCACTGGTTTCCTGACATAAAGATACCATGGAGTGAACTCTGTGTAAGTGTGACCTCGTAGCCCTGTCTCACAGGAGGAAGCTGTGGCCACATCACACTGCTCAGGAACTGGCCACCCCAAAACAATTTGGTCCCTTGGCTAATCCCTTGGTGATAGCAAGCCTATTGCCATTACAAGGATGATGAATATATTCAATAAATGGTACTGAATGAGTCATATAGGTCTAGGTTATTATTAGCAGACCTATATTTAAAGTTAGCTCCTGATTTCCAGGATGGGAATCCATGTGCTGGTGAGGTCAATGCCAAAACCAGGGTATTCCTTGAAGGAATCATTGTCTGCAGGGCAGAGAATGTAAACATAGATAAATGTAACTGTGAACATTCATATCACTTGGTTGCTAAAGAGTTAAGGTTTTTACTTCTGTGTTGAGTGAATTTCTTTTCCTCTCCAGCATTATGATTGTCTTTGTGAGGCATTGTTGATGATATTACTTGTCCCTTGTTGCCATATCTTACTAAACTGCTCTTAAACAGAAGAGGATTGGGACTTCACATAACATCCAATTGCACTTTCAGTAGTTGAAGGTATTGAATAGGGTGCACTGGGAAGGTGTAGCAGCACTGCAAACTGCACACTATACAAACTCATAGGCAGGGATTGAAACTCAAGTATTGTATGTAAACTTGGTGATTTCTGAATGTTGAAGAAAATCTACAAGTTATAGATAGCCTTTCCTACAGGAAGTCTGACTTTGATGAATTTCATAGGTGACTTCATTAAGAAAAAAATGGCTTTTGTAGGCAGTATGAGCCTTAAATCTAGACAAACATACAAATTCAAGGTGGTATATATGCTGTTCTATTGTTCAGTACTAATGAGAAAATCTGCAAATTCAGCATGAGACTATTTTCCAGAGTGTGATATGTTAAAAAGTGGGGTTTTTTACAAAATGAAAGGGAAAAATTGCAGTTTTGTCAACAAAGTAATGGTGGATTTTGAAACGATCCAGCAGTCTATTTCTAACAGAATACCCAAGTCATAATGGGCCTGGCCAATAGTTTTCCTAACCTGGTATTCTGTCACCACCTGTAGCAACGGGAATACCTGGGTCCCTGTCCAGTGTCTGCAGTCCATCATGTTGCCAGCATTTACTGGTCTTGTATTAGGGATGTTACAGGGTTCAACCTGGCCTTCTCTTTCACAGATTGTCTGTGTACCTGTTTTCCTAAAGATTTGCCTAATCTCTTTTCTGAATTTGGCAATAAACTGTCTTCCCCTACAGCCTTCTGAAAACCTTTCTGCCTGTGTAGGAAAGTCACTTTCTTTACTGGGCTTTAAAATGAGTTCTGTCATTGCAGCATTTAATGAAAGAGTCTGCATTCTCTTATTCAACAGCATCATGATTCTGCAATATTCAGTTATAACCTCCTCAACCTTTTCTTGTAGAAATGGAAAAGTTGTAGCCTTCTTAAATTTTCCTTAACAGGCTGCTGACCAATCCTGTGGTCATTTTAGCTCACATTCCTCATATTTTCTCAAAGACCACTGTGTCCTTGAAATACAAAATCCAGAGGACAGGCATTATCCAAGATATGAGCACACCATAGTTCTCACAGACTGGTAAAATTTTAGCTGCTTTTTTTTCTCAGCACCTTTGTTGATGTTCAGTACTCTGCTCATTTTTTGGCTGCCATTTCAAGTTGAGCTTGTAATTTTAAATAATTTTTTACTGGGTTTTTTTAGCCATCGTTTGGTGTTTTCTCATCTCTGTATTTTAGTAGAGCAGAAATATTAGACTTGCCAACATAAAATTCAGTTACTTTAACATTAATGTGATAAGAACTCCTGTCTTGAAATAACAAGTGTGGTTTGTTTAAATAAACAAACATTGCAAACCGTGCCAAAGAGAACAAATTGCAAAGTGTGATTCCAGCAAAGAAAAGCACTTCCTCCAAGATACTTTCTTTCAAGCTACATCTAGATAAACTCATCCAAAATTCTTTCTCCACCGCACACAATTTATTCCTCTACCACTTGAGTGTATTAACAATCCACTTTCAGTTTTCCTGAAAATATAATCTTGTCTTTATAGCCCACTTCTCACACCTTCTCCCTGAGCACATCTGATATGTTATCAGCTTATGGACAAAGCTCTGTTCAATTCTAACAACCAGGAGGCTCAGTGAAGACGTGGCACTTTGGAGTCTGTCTCTAATGTAAAAGAAGGGAGAGGACAGCAAATTTCATGGGGATTTCACTTGACAGCTCAGCTTGAATGACCCAAAGCCCATTTACAGCTGGTTCAAGTAAGGTTAGAAGGTAGTCCCAAACTGGATCAATGTTGAGGATCATGATGGAAGTCTTCTCCCTTGCCCTCCATTACACCATGTCTGAATCAGTTTGCATTTATTTCCTCATTCAGGGGTTATCTTTCTTCCTACCTTGTATTCTGAGAAGCACAATTACAGTGTAAGGCATAACAGGTGGGATTCAGCTCATCTAGACAGATTTTTGTTCTGCCTGATTTAGTAATCTCTTGGTGGAGAGAAATGCTCTCAGGGTATGACATGTCTGTGACATATATTAGATGTCTGCCTCAGAAGAAGAGGTACTCCTGATGCCACTGATTTTACCAGCCTAGGCAGCACTCAACATGAAGTAATACATAAACATGAAATCTAACTTTTATGTGGACACCTGCAGTGTGCATAGGTAGGCAGATGCTGATGCAACTAACTGATCTTATGCTGAATACATGCTTTAATATTTAGTAGTTTTACTATTATCTTATAATACAAGGGGAATATTCATATAAAATAAGGGAAGTCCAGTATGGAGTAGGAAGTGTTAGAACACAACAAGAATAAACCAAGTACTTAGGCTGAATATAACATTGAAAGAACCTTGCAGCTGAAGTGAGATCAATTCACAGCCATGAAATCACTAAGCAGTGATGTCATCATTCCAATGACAGCACAAATCTCATTAATGTGATTCCCATCAGATTTCAGCCATGGTGGTTTCTAATCCAGACTAATGTGCACTAGAGCATGTTTCTTAGCTCACATTACACAACTAGAAGTAGATTTCTGCACTTCTTTATTTGGTACCACTTCTGATCCTGTGAAGATAGGGGTATTCATGACTTAGATAGGTGCATAGTATGATATTATATTATCTTCTAAATATCTTCCTTCATCAAAAATCATGAAAGCTTTTCAGATCTATATTGTATAAGAAGACAGAACAGTTTCAGAATCTAAATGGCAGAAACGGATTTGTTCATCTGACCTCATTTTCAAGGTTTTGAGAGGCACAGAGAAGAACATATGATTTAAATTTGTTGCTTTTCTATTTCATTTTCCAGATTTGTAACAGCAGTTTTGGTGTCTTTATAAATGCACTCAAATACTAATACACTCAAAACCTCAGACTAATTCAAAAATAGTTTTCTCTATAGTTATTTAAGAAATAATTTTCTCCTTCTATCAAAGTGTTAAGCATAAAAAAAAGTTCAGAAACATTAATAACTGTCTTTATCTTTGTTCAGACTTCTCAAAATGAATCCAGCCGAGATCAATTTTGAAAAAATCATTTTTGTAGTTCCATTATGCTTTGTTTCACTTTAGTAATTTAAAATCATTATTGAAACAAACTATCAGCTTAGACTAGGAAAAAAGGGATTTATTTTTATGAAAAAACCTGTCAGTAGTTCTGAAATTTATGCTTAAATTTCTTTTAATAGTTATGAACTTTTTGTGGGGTTTTTTGGTTTTTTTTTTTAAGTTTCAATTTTCAGGCAATTATATTAGTTATCTGAATTTTGAAGAACTTCCCATGTGCAGTTATACAGCACCCTACTAAAAAACCTCTCTGTAGTGTGTACCCACCAGAAGTTTCAAAAGAAAGGACACAAGTGCTGTATTTCTACAATACAAGAGGCAAAGAGCTGCGTGGCGCTTGCTGTAGGGCCGTGGGCGCCGGTGGGATGGAGCTCTAACAAGGCCAGTTAACCCTCTGACACTGTGGCAGGCTGCCTGTGGAACCCCAGTGACTAATCCCACCTGGTGCTCTACTGCACCTCATAGCTGCTGCCAGCACCACCCCCACACTCGTCAGGGCAGATTACAGCAAGTGCTTTCAGGAGATTCTTTCCAAGAGGAATATTTGGAGAAGTAAACAGCCAGTCACTATGAAAGCTCCTTGGGTGCTGCTGCCCTGACGTGTCCCCCACACCAGAACAGTTATATAAGATCATCTTCTCTCAGAGCTTTATATTCATAATCATCTTTATTGTCTCAGATGTTTCCACATTTAGTAGTTTTAAGCTTGTGAGCCATGCTTTCATTTGATACGTGGTCTTTCCTCGACTCAACCAACATATATCTTTCTCTTCTGCTAGCCCTCTACATATGCCTTATTATTGGTTTCTGACACTGTAACTAGCTTACCTTTACTTCCTCCTATTTGCATGTTTTCTGTCCCAGAAAACTGAGTTAGAAATATCCTTTGCCATTCGAATACCATTAAAATTTACCTTTGCGAGATTGCCAGAAAACTGTTCTTTTCATATTGTTAACTTCATTTAATGAAAAAAAAAAATTGGTTTCAATTTTAGCCTTCAAAACTTCCAGATATAAACCAGGTCTTTTTATGTCTAAAACTGAGCAATTGCATTACTGCAGCTTCCATGCCTCCTAGTTCAACATCTATAGTTTGACACCCTCATTGCTGTATACAGCAATGGGGGTGTCAAACTATAGATGTTGAACTATAGGTTTGAATCAGTTTAATCCTTGCAATATATTTACACTTTAGATGTGTGATGCTTGTAAAGTTGGTCAAAAGTCCTTTTGTTGAAATGTGCATATATACTTAAAATATATCATCTAGATTATATGGTATAACTTACAGTTTCCTTGCTCACAGCTGTGTATTTTCCAGGTGTGTCCAGTGAAAAAAAATAATTATTTACCTCTCACAAGTTGTATATTTTCCTATTTAAGTGTGAGAAAACATAGTGTGATAAAGCCTTCACTTATGTTCTATAAGACCAACTGGAGTGCATCACATTTCCATAAGTGAATCTCTTGGTCCTTAAACCTCTAGTATTTAGTCTTGCTGATTTCATTGCATGTCATTCTAAGAGGTGTCTGAATAAACTCTATGCATAAATACCTTTTTTCTTTTCCAGATTCTAACTTTTTTTCCAGTCTTTTTTTTTTTTTCATAAATATCTTACTTTCAACAATCTTTTATTGTGTTTCCCCTTGGTATACCTTGAGGAATTTTTATATACTCAAGTCTAATAGTCACACAACATTCTCAGTTCTCACATTTAAAAATTGAAGATCCAATGACTATAGAAAATTTTGAAAATTTCACAAATTAAAAGGTGAGGAAATTATCTGTTACTTTTAAAATCTTACCATTTTCAGACAATCCTTTCACCTATGCTTGCATAGTCAACATTGGAATTTGAATACATCTAGAGGGCTTTTCATAAAATCAGAAATGACATCCTAATACAGACAGGTGCTCCTAGCTTTCCTCTGAGTTCTCTCCCCAGGTAATTCTAGGAAGCCTGATCTTTAAGTTTAGACATTTGTGTGAAACTGTGATGTTAATTTTCCTGGTGTGATCTAAAAATAAAGTTTTTTCAAGTTTTGCCAAGTGTTGTTTGGGAACTTCTTTAAAAGAAGATTTTTTGTGTGTGTGTATTTACTTCCTATTCTGGATTCATATGTATATTTACTTTGCATGCTTTTCATAAAGATGGTGTGATAATGCTTTTATCTGCTGGTGTTGAAGCATACACAGGAAAAAGGAAATACAGAGGAACGACATTTGATAGACGGAAATGCCATTTCACAGATTATGGATAGTTTTGTCTGATTCCTCTGTGTGGTTTTTAATTACTTTTCATCTGTTAAATCTGAAACTGCATTAAAAAAAATGTTGGCAGGTATAGCCCCATTTGTGGAGAGATATATGACGAAGTAAAGATGAACATTAAAAAGTCAGCAGGCCTGCACTTGCAGTAAGAGTGTGAGACTTCTATTTAAGCTTCCTCTGAAAGACCCAGTAATGGTAAAATGGAACATATTTGTCTGTGGCAAATGAAAATGTCAGGTGACAAAAGGACAGCAGTAACATCAGTACTCAGCTGGTAGATGTTCTGGTTATACTCATCACCATAGATTTTTAGTGGCAGAGGCCACATTAGTCCCTTGTTGCACTCCTTTCATAATTATTTTGGCTACCAAACACAGAGAGTTACCCTGAGAAGTTCAGTAGTGGAAAGGGGAAAAAAACCACCATATGTTCCTATTGGCTGTAAATGCAATTAAGACCCTGAAAGAAGATCCTTTGCTGATGCTGGAGACTGAAGACACTTTTCCCACTCACTTTATTGTAGCACAAATTTTCTTCAAATAATTTGCAGTGATGTGGAAGCAATTAAAAATGTACAAACACCTTTCCATTTGAGAATGATTCTGTTAAGCATGGCTTGAAATTAATTTGCAGTAGGTAGCTAGGTTGAAAGGAACATTTACAGAAATGTTGTTAATGCTTCAAAATGAGTTTAAAGTTTTCTTTATGTCATCCTCAATTTTACATTACTTTTGTCTTAAAACAGTACTGAATTCTCAATTCGAAATATATAAAATAAAATAATTTTATTTCCTACTATTTTTTATCTCTTGCCAGTCATTCAACCACTTGGACATTAAACAATTCATGTAAATCTGTAACAGGTTGCAGTTTCAAATATACTCTGTTTAATCCTGGAATCTTGTTTACTTGGGAACAAGGATTCATTTAATTGGAAAAAATAAAATCTACACTATAAATTAAGTAAACGCTTGTTTACAGCAGCAGACAATTGGGTTTGATAGCTTTTGATTCCTGGTTCATATTCTGTCTCTTGTTCCATCCTTGTCTAAATTTCTTTAGCTTTATTTACCCTTTAATACCCACTGTTTCACAATTTAATTTTTCAAAGATTCTGAAAAAGTCAAACCACTCCTGATTGTGTTCTGTCAACAGAACAGAGCTGAAAGGAGAGTTGGGTGTGTATCAGAAACTATTGTGATTCGTTTCTGTTCAGATTGAATAACAATGATGTTTCCCTGACTTCTTTTCTGCCTTTATTCTGCAGTATAAACCTCTGCATGAATAAGATAATGGGTTAGTAGATGTGTGCCTTTCCTGTGATAAGGGAAAAAGCATTCTGCTCAGGGCACTCTGGCTGTTTTTTGGTTTGTGTCTTGTAGAGCAAACACTTTGGCTCTGTCTTTATATCCTTTCATTACCCCCAGTTCTTTTCTTGCGCTTTAGAAAACAGACGTTTAAATTTTGAAATGTAATGTTTCCTTGTATCCAGTTGATGACACACAAAACCTGCACTGTAAGTATCCCAGTACCTCCAAAGTTTCAGTATTACTGCTCAGTGTTCAGTGCCCATTTCTACAACTACTCCATTAGCTCTGGAAGACAGTCAATGTCCAAAGATGTGACCAGATTGTTACTTTCTCCCTCTCTTTAGTATATTGAAGTCCTAATTTGATAGATTTATCTGCCTTAAGTTGCTGACAGTTCAAAGTAGAAAGAAATCTGTGATTTAGAACCCAAAGACAGTAAAACTGTGTAGCAGGCTGTTACCACTGTTACCTGTTATTACAGGAAATCCTGGTGATAATAATCTTTCATTTTTACCCACACATAGAGGAAATCTGTCAAGAATCAAGGAGTAATTGACACAGGGGGTGTGTGGGGGGGGGGGAGTTGACAGTATTCAAGGGGAAATATACACAGCATAAGAGGGCTTTTAAAAGTTGGAACATTTTTGAAAGGCATGAGAATACATGAATCAAAGCCAATGGGATCCCTTGGTTTAAGTTTGCTGATCATCAGTGATAGGCACTACCATTGCATAATTACTTACTTTCCAAAAGTTCAACCTATTCTCTGTCAGTTCTTAAGCTGTTCAGATGCCCTTCATTTAATGAGCTGGAAAATGATGCTGGCTGGCTCAGTGATATTGAAGCTGTGCCCTTTTCAGCCTAGTCTGCAAAAGCTTATTTTTTGATTTATCCTCTAGGGAACACTGGTCAAGCTAATCTCTGTTTTTATTTTTGTTTTAATGTCCCTTTTGACATTAGTCAAGACACGATAGTCACCTCATCCCATCTGCTCTGAACTCCATGCTGTTAAGGAAAGATCTATGCTCGCCTAGGTTTCAACATGAGCAAAATGTCTGTTTGGGTTTGGTGCCATGTAGAGTCCAGGACATTTAAGGAAACATTAAGTGACTCAGTTGATATTGGCACAGGCACTGTTTTTTGTGCTTGGTAACACTATGATTAGTGACTTAATTGCTGTTTTCCATTCTTTGATGGTCAGAGAAATGAGATGGAGAAACATTAGGAACCTGTTTTTGAGCCCCTAGTGGTGGCATCAGCCTTCATAAACTCTTAACATTTGTGACAACTCAAATACCACAACTGCCTATTAAAAAGATTTTTTTCTCTGACAGCAATGATCCTGGTATCAGTCAGTTTGTAAGTGATGTTCTTGCTGTTACAAACATGCACAGAGAGCCCTTCCCAATGCATCTGAATTTCACCCATAAGAGATCCATTTCCATGAAGCCATGGAACCTTAGAATGTGCTGTAAGGGACCTTAAGGATTATCTATCTGCCACCTCCTTGTCATGGGCAGAGACATCTTTCCTTTCCTAGGTCAGGTTATGGCAGCCCCATCTAGAACAGCCCTGAAGATTTCCAGGGTTGAGGTGAACATGCCAGGATTTGGGCCTTACTCATATTTATCAGCAGTGCCACAGTTTTTCTTTGATTCACAGATAGTAATTACATTTGCATTTTTGGCAAGCAGGATGTTCACAGCTGTGAAGCAGTGTATTTTTCTCCTTGGTAGATCCATTCTTGAAAAAGGCTGGAAATGAATAACTAGGAAATGACATTTTGAAAAGCCATCACAGCTTTTCATCTTGTCCAAACAGCTTTTTCACCACAGAAAGGCTTCCCTCCCCCACAGTTTCTCCCCACAATAGTCAGATGACCATATGACTTTGTTACTGATATTGTGCCTTTATAACTTTCTCACAATTATTTATTTCAAAAGTAAAATATTGTTTTATATTTGTGCCATTAGTATGGCATATGTATCATTACATGGTATGTGTCATTAGATGGATGGGAAGCATGCATTTTTCAGTTTCCAGTAGCTCTTCAGAACATTTTGCTTCACCACCTAAACCTGATTGATTTTCTAACCAGTAGTTACATTCTTATTGGTTCCTGGTACTAGAAATAGTTCCTTATGATTCATTGTAACTGAAAGCAAAACACTGAATCTTTTTTTAACATTCAGATAGGCCAGCTGCTCTCTCTGCCTTCTCCATTTTCCCTTTTTTCCTATTTGAGGTATTGAGCATGATAAAATTTGGGCTTTTTCTTCAAAATAAGATTTTATTTTTGTTTAAATACTGGTTGGCAATTGGAAATCCAGAATCACAAAATGAAGAAAGAGTTAGTTTTCAAGAACTTTTCAATTGCTTTCAAAAATCCTAGAAGAGACCCCTGAAGTAAAATAATAATAAAATTGTGATATTAATTGAAATTCCAGTTCAGTTGTTTTATCTAGAGAAGTTTATCTAGAGTTTTATCAGCTCTTGGAAGGCTCTTTTTCTCATTAGCACATCCCTTTTCTCCAGTCTTTAATAAGTAGTATTGATAGATAGAATTTCGTTTGCTGCAGATAGATATTTCCTAAAAGGGATGAGCTTGCAGAGTGAGGATCCTTTGTTGTTTCTTTTCCCCTCTCCACATGTCCAGTCCATTCCTCTTTTGCCTGCTGCTCCTCTTCTTTTAAGTGTGTGAATCTTGTCAAGGATTTTGCCCAAAAAAATCCTGGTGAATAATGATTTTGAGAGCAGACTTCTGAACCTCTTTGACCTTGCTATCTCTGAGTGGCTCAGAACCAGCATCTGGTTTCAGAGTTACTTTCCAGTTCATTTGATGTTAAATTAGCCTCAGACACTCTATTCATTGATGGAAAATTAAAGGACCCATTTCCTGAAATTTAGCTTTGCAGAATCAGGTCTTGTGCAATACTTTTTATTGCAGGTGCTTGGAAAATAAAATAAATCCAGCTTCCCAAAAAGGATGGAATATAGAGACAATGCAAACATTACTGCATAATGTAATAGTTTTTGAAAATTTAAATGATACAGATATTCCCATAATTGTTTATTTCACTTTCTCTGGTGCTAGGGAATTGTATGAACTTTAATATTTAAAATATAAGCAAAACTTCTCTGTCTTCCCTCTTTACTTTAAAAACTCGCTGAGGAATTTATTTTGTTTTAATCAAACATTTAATTTCTCAGGCTTGCTATCCCTTATATTGTACAAATCCATGAATATTCTGAAAATTTATGCTTACTAAATTGCACTTTTATATTGACACTGAAGTTCAATAGCAAAAACTGTTTTCTTAATGCTACTTCATTCATGTATTAGAGAAGTCAAATATAAATTAGTTCCTGTTTTCATTGCCTTAACTTTTAACAAGAAAAAAAAATCACAAAAAAATTTCAAAGAGGAAAATAGTACACAAACCTGCTATCTTTTTTTAATAGCCTGTTTTTCTCATGGATAAGCAGGCTCTCCTCTGTGGGCAAAAAGCCATGGCTGGGATGGGTAAAAAAAGAATATTGTGGGAAAATATGTACTGTTGAGGCTTCCTTAAAGCAAAACTACAAGACTCCCAGGAGGAGATACTTGCCCATTTGCTGTCCTGGCAGGGCTGTGTAGTAGGGTATTCTAAGCATATATTTAGCCACTGCTGAGTTTTTCTGCTTTATACCTCAGTAATGTTTCATCTGGTGCATTAATTGTCTATTAAACCTTTTTTTTAAAAAAAATTATTTAGTCTTTTCTGTTACTGTTCTGAAGAAAAAAACCCAAACCAAACCCAACCAAACAAACCATTTAATTCTGTCTGAAAGGAGAATTCAAACTGGTTTTCTGTGTCTTATAGAAGTACAGCATGTTGGGGACAAAAAAATAAAACCACACTTTATACAAAATCTAATCAGCTCCTCACCTGATGTGAGAAAGATTTTCTTCTTTTCTAAATATTTTTCATAAAATTTCTTATAATAAATGTTTGGTAAAGGATGTTTGTTTGCTGGTCATTTGTTTGTTGTGGGTTTTTTGTTTGTTTGTTTTTCTTTTTTCTTTTTTCTTTTTTTCTTCTCCATTATTCCCTTCTTTGACAGGGAAATGTCATATAAATACCTGGTTTAATGTCTTCTTCCACTCCATTTTGATGGAGGGGATCTTGAAAAGCCTATATACAAAACAAGTAAATAAGCTAGTCTTCTATTCTTCCTATTCCTTCATGTGTTTTCTATGAGGAAAAGCAGTAAATTTTCTAAATTTCTTATTTTCTCACCTGTATCTGCTTTTGATACATCCTTTAAAACAGTGTTTCTGATATTTTTATTGCTCTTTTTACTACTCCTAAACTCCTACTACTAAATTAAAACTCCTCCTAAATTAATTAGTATTAATTTTAGGTTGTACAAAGTTTATTTGTTTTGTTTTGGTTGTTTTTAAGGATCAGAACTCTTGGCACTGTACAAAGTTCCCATTTTGCAGGTAGGGAAATGTAAACGCAGACGGGGATAAAATGATTCAGTCAGGATGACTCATCCAGTGAGAGAACAGGTTTTTGTATCCTCTTATCCTACTTTATTCCCACAAAAGAAACAAATGTAACAAAGGATATCCTGATAGTTCCTCCCTCCTTCAGCTGCCTGGGCGCTCCCTCCACTCTGCTCAAGGTTTCTCCTGGAGAGCCAAAGTCTGTCCATGAATTTTACACCGATCATGGGTCAGGCAGGGTGATGGATGGCGCATCTCAGCTGGCAGGGAGGGCACATCACCACTGCCCTGTGTGGTCAGCCTGGCAGTGCCCAGGCTGAGTTTTGCTGAAAAGCACTGCTTGAGAAGCAGCTTTTATTTGACAAAATTGTTGATTCTCCTGGGAACACTTCAGGGGATGAAATAACAAGATGTCACGGGAAAACAGCTGAAGGCTATTCCAAAAGCAACAATGCTACAGTGACATTTTTTCATCTGTAGGGACTGATGAGAGATAGTGGGCTTTCTCCTTGCTCTCTTGGATTGTGCATTTTGTAATGTTTCCTGAGTGATATAATCTACTCCTTGGCGCCAGCAATTATGGCATGTCCTATCCCTATTTTAGTAATGACATCAGGATCAAGAAAATAGACTTTTGGAATCAAGTTGCCTGACAACTCTTTTTTTTTTTTTTTTTTTTTTTTTTTTTTTTTTTTTTTTTTTTTTTTTTTTGCACTAAGTCAAATCACGCACAAATTTTTGTGGCAACAGGAAATTTCTTTATACAAAAAATGCCCTTATGAATTTAGGGGTTTTCTTCTACTTGTAGACATATATCATGTTAATAATTTTGTCCTAAGAAACTCTGTAGTTCAGTTGTTATGATTTGTCCAGACTTTGCAATGATTTTGTTAGTTTAAATATATATTCCTTTGGTGTTCATGGAATGGCTTGTGGAAAGGATGAGAAAAGGCAGCATGTTTTGCCCAAAAGAGAATGGCAGCAGTTAAGTTGGAGGGGTGAGCAGAATGGCTGATGGACAAGAACAGTAGAAAGCAATCATTTCCCCTCCCTAAATTTTAGTGCAAATTCAAGCATGGATCTTATTCTATGGAAGTTGGTTTCTGCTTACAGATAACTGTAGCTTTTAGATGAAATTTTTTGAGAATTTTTTTAGCTGGCCTTGATAGGTCTACAGATATATATTTCTGCTTGGGGCAAGGCTGAGTTGTAAATTTTTATAAAATTATTTGTTCTCATATTCTCTGTAAGAATTTCAGAGGAGATTTTGTTTTACAATACACTGATTTTGAAGAGCTCTGGCTTGCTAGTTCACTCCCATTTATTTAAAAAGAGTAATTTTTTTCAGCTTTTCTTCCAACTAAATACATATAATTTGCTTGCAGGTTTGTTTAATGCTGAGAAAAAAAATGCCTTGCTACAAGCAATGTAAACTGGCATTTCTGTTGCTGCATTCCTGCACAAAGGCTCCCCTCTTTGGTGAAGCATGCTTAGCTTAGAGCTGTGTGTGGCATTCAAATACTGGAGCAACCAGTGTTAGAGGGTTTTCTCTCATTTGTGTTTAATTTTTTAATAGCCCTTGAGCATTTTTGGACTTCTGTTCATTTAGATATTTTACGAAATGAGAGTTGCATAATGTGTATAGTAACTTTACACCTCATAATATTTTCTTTATAGTATTAATCACTAAAGCACTATATTTATCACTTGGTAGGTTTTGCTTTGTAATGTTTGCTTTCAGAATCCAACAGTCATGCTCAATAGGGATCTTACAATGACCAGTAGAAACAGACAATATAGGAGCACCAGAGATTGTAGCAAGACTATGTTTATATAACAGCAGTAGTTAATCAAAATGAGAGTGTGAATGAAGTGTCCAAATGATCTTGAGGATGAGCAGAAGATTAGGTTATTCAAACATGCATTAAAACCAAAATGGAGCATTGTCTTTGTTTGGAAAGACAGGTATCTGCCAGGGAAAGCTGGAGCTCCCCTTGGAAGGGAGAATGTAAAATCCCTCCCTCCAAATTATTATAGTTTTTCAATTAGGGGCATACAGGCAAAGATATGGGAATAGGAAAATCAGTTCTTTACTAGGAATATTAAAAATACAAACGTAGTAGTACAAAAAAAGCAAACAAAAAAAGAAAACACTGACAGAGTCACCCTGTCATGACCTGACACCTGTTGGTCAGGCTGTTGGTGGCCGTCCAAAGGAAGTCCTCCTGGAGTGGCAAATGTGGTTCTGTTGGAGTAGAGATGATCCTGTAGAAGGGTCCAGTGGTGGTGAGATGGTCCTGTCTTCCTCTGAAATCCAGTGGAAAATGGGCTCCCTTGGTGTTTCTGATTTTCAGGTTTTATCCTGGTAGGAATGCTTGGATCTTCCCCCCGGGTGGAGCATCTCACAATGGGATGATGTAATTGCATCAGCCATGCTGTGAGCCTTAATGGCCCATAAACAGCAGATGTCCCCCTGGAGGGAGGAAGGGTTGTGGGAGAGATAAGGAACATTGCTCCACATGGTTTTGACAGCTGGTCCATGATCAGAAGACACCCCCTTCTCCCTGGAGTTATGATGAATGGGTTATACAAAAGATAAAGAAAAAACCCCATTCCCTAACCAGTTTGAACAGATGGAAGATAGAATACACATTTTTAGTTACATATTGCAACTCAAGACATGTTCTTCATCTGTGTACTGTTAGATGGCAAACCTGCAACACTGCATTTGAAGACTGAGATTTCTGATGGTCTGCCATTAACAGCTGTTGGCAGTGCTACAGCAGGCTGAAATAGAAAACTGGAGATAAGCAGTAGTAAATGCAAGGGTCTTCAACATGTGCTCAAATGTATACTCAATAACCTGATATCCATGTTATTATGACTGAAAAGTCAAGCGTAAAAGCCAAGATTACATTTGGCTTTGGAACTTTGGTTTAGTCCCATACATAAATAAATTTATACTTTACCTATGGGTTCAATATTATTTTTACTTCACTGAGTACGCAAAACAAATGCTTCTCAATATTTGGTATTTCATAATTTTCTTGCTTCTCATATGGTCACATGCTTTATTGACAATGTGCTGTTCGTGTGTATTGTAAAAGCAGCTCTAATGCTTTCATTAGCTTTTCTATGCTGCTCACCACTATTACACTTTACTGCTTCTCACAGAGGATTAAATTAATTTTCATATCACCCTTGTGATAGAAGGAATTGTTGCCATCCTTGCTTATTAGGTATTAAACCACAGAGACTAAAGTGAAAGTGTTACCTAACTCAAACATTCAAAATGCAATGTCTAGGACTTTGGTTTTTTGATGTCCTTGGCATGGAATGAGTCTTGTATTCAGAGCATTGTTTCAATTAAATAGTAAGCAAATGTTTAGGGGATGGGTTACTAGAGAGATGCAACACTTCTGCTTGCTTGTCCTTACCCTTTTCCATTGGCATTCACTTTTAGCACTCTTAGAGGGAGAATAGAGGATCTGATGACCTCTCATCTATCCTGAGCAGTAGCTGCTCAGGTCTGAGTTAATCTGTGTTTGTGAGTGTTGATGGCTTAAGCCTGTGGATACCTCAGGAATGAAAAGCATTTAACTAGTGATGCATGATAAAGTTGGTGTAAGTGGCTGGTTCATTATCAGGTGCTTTGCAGCTTGAGCAAATACTATTTCCAGTTCCTGATTATAAAATCATTCTTAGTTGGTAGCCCTTTGATCAGTACCTATCTTCTGCAGTGAAAGACACAAATGCCTCACTAACAGGGGCTTCTTCCACAAAGTTCTCTGAGATTCTGAGCAAGACAGGAGACTTTTAAAAAGTATTACAATAGCACTTCAGTATTTTCAATAATGCTAATACATGAGGCAACAGACTTAACCTTGGCCTATACGTATAACTTTTTGGAATTTATGAAGAGGTTCTGAGAATCAGTAAAAAACCATGACATTTTGGAGACACTTGGCTAAACCCATGCTTTGTGCAGCAAAATATGAGTCACTAGATTATCTCACAAAACAGTTTCCAGAATGTCTTAAATATGAAAAGATACTATTTTCTCTGCCGCTTTCTGTCAACATTTGACCCTCTTTCCCACTTAAAAATTTGGAAAGAAAATTGCAGCACAGAATTTAGTAATTTAACAACAAGAAAACACAGTCCTATAATGTGGAACATCAGGCAACACTCCTAGGTAATGCTATTAGGTATTATATTTGACATTAAAATAATGTCTTAAAAATCAGGAAAAGCAAGACCCACATGATTCATTGTGGTAGGTTATAATTTGCTTTGGACTAGTTACATGAATTATCTTTGACATTACCTGCACTCAAGTGAATGTGGTCAGGGTCTAACACAAGTGTGAGTGCATACACACAAGATAGTTCATCTCAGCAATCTTCCAAGGTTAGCTCATGAACATGTTTCTCTTCAAAGGCTGTTGCTTGGGCGTGGCAAAGAACTTCCAGAACTCAAATCATACATCTTTAGACATTTAGTAGAAGTCTAGGGAGCAGGAAGCAACAAAAATATCTAACACATTTGGTAAACTAAATACAAAAATACAGTATAAAATAAAAGTAATTCAATATAAAGAATTGGAAACTAAAAAAAAAAACCAAAAACCCATAAACAACTAAACAAAAAAAACCAGCAGCAGCAGCAGCAGCAGCAACAACAACAACAAAGAAAAAAAAAAAGAAAAAAGAAAAAAAAAGAAAAAAACCCAAGAAAACCCCCTCCCAAAAAAAAATCCAGTGCCATGAATTTACTGACCTAGAACTGAAATGAACTGAAGTGGAAATTATGAAAAAAATGTGTTAAAGTAGAAAAATTTTAGAACTCTGAAGGTCTTAATACCTTGAAGAATAAAATATATAGCTTGCTTTCATTGATAGTTGCTGTTAACATATCCCAACACAAATTCTTGTGGATGTAGAATTCATATGTGATTTATTGCCATCAATTATTTATTGCAATGAGATGAATGCTACAATGGTGTGAGAGAAAAAAAAAGTTTCCTGTCAAATATAGTTATGTGACTTTTCCTTAGAGCCTTCATTGTCATGGGCAATCCAGAACAATACCTAAAGAAACAACTGCAATTTCTTATCCAGCTGTCTCCTCTCCACCATCTTCTTAAGCTGGCCTTGACTTCATGTTGATATTTATGTGTGTGCTTTGTACTGATGGAACAAATCATCTTCTATGTGCAAGGTCCCTACAATTTGGGCTTTACAACTTCTTCTCTTTGGACCTTTCTGTCCAAAGCCCTTATCCATTTTCTTCAATGCACAATTTTTGAAGAAAAGTTGCTTAATATGTGCTCAATTGTGCAAAGATTTAGTAGCTATGAGCTAAGAGATGTTGAGGATTGCAGATCCTCTTGTCGTAACGGTCACACGTCCTGGCTCATTGGATCTCTTTCTAAGAAGGACCTGGGCCTGTTTGAATGAGTCCAGAGGAGGCCACAAGGATGATCAGAGGGCTGGAGCACCTCTTCTGGGGGGACAGGCTGAGAGAGGTGAGGTTGTTTAGCCTAGAGAAGGAAGAACACTTGGGTTAGAACACCTACCAGTATCTGAAGGGGGCCTACAAAAATGCTGAAGAGAGACATTTTATGAAAGAATGTATTAACCAGAGACAAGGTAATGGCTGTAAGATGAAGAAGAATAAGTTTAGATTAATGTTAGAAAGAAATTCCTCGTTGTGAGGATGTCAAACCTCTGGAACAGGTTGCCTAGGGACATTTTGAGTGTCCCATCCCTGGAAGTGTTCAAGGCCAGGCTGGATGGAGATTTAAGGAACCTGATCTGGTGGAAGGTATATTCCTTCTTGTCACAGGTGGGTTAAAATGAGGTAATATTTTGGTCCCTTCTAAACCAAACCAGTCTATGACTCTATCACTTTATGTGTATTTTCTGTTATGGGGGAGTAGCATGGAGCAACCATGAATGCTTAGTCCTGCCACCTTCTGTCACAGGAACTCTTTGCAAAAGATCTTGGGCACTAATCACAGGGTAAGTGTAACCATATCTTCTTGTGCCCAATGGTTTATCACGACTGGAGCTGTGTATGATGATGCTTTGCTGGGAAGCTTCATAATGCATACTAGTGTTATCCCTTGGAATTTTTTTGCCTACTATTTTTGACCCTGTGTTTTCTTTCATCAGTATTGTGTATTGATTTAAATATTACAGGTCTGAGAAACTACATCTTTTCCTACATGCTTGCTTTATCACACCAGTAATTCATAAAGTATATATAAGCAATTTAATTGCTTTTGATAATGGCATCCAATTGGGTTCACAGAAAGAGGAGGCTGAGCTCTTTCAGTGTATTGACTTTTGCTTCTCTGGTAAAAGTTTGGTTCTCAACCATGTTCTGTTAATATCTTAGAAAAACTGCATTTTAACTAGGACTAGGAAATATGCTTGGTGAATAGTTAGCATATTTTTATTATAAATAGACATTTTGATATGCTTTGAAATTTAATTCTACTACATTTAAAATAAAGAAAATTAATGGCATTGTGCATTACAGTAAAATCATGGCATATAGTCACACTTAGTGCCACTAAGTTAGTTTAGTATCCCAGCATCCAAATACTGCTCAGAAAGTGCAGAAAAAGAGGTTGGAATAGTTGGATCAAAACTCATCCTGAAAAGAAAAATGGTTTTTCTTGAACTTCCTGAAGAAATTAGGTAAAGTAGTTTTTATAAATGATTTGAAGATAGCTCAGTATTCATGTCATCCAGAGGAACTTAAACAGGCTGAAGAGGTGGGTGCAGGGGAATCTTATGAAGCGTAGTAAGGCCAAGGTGCTGGACTTGGATCAGGGCAACACCTGAGGGCTTGAACAGGGCAAGAACAGCTCCAGAGAGAAGGACTTGTGAGCCTGGACATGCCCCAGCCATGGGCACTGACAGCTCAGAGAGCCAAACGTGTCCTGGGCTGCACCCAGAGCAGGGTGGGCAGCAGGGCCAGGGAGGGGATTCTGCCCCTCTGCTCTGCTCTGCTGAGAGCCCACCTGGAGCTCTGCATCCAGAGCTGGAGTCCCAGCAGAGGAATGACAAGGACCTGCTCAAGCAAGTCCAGAAGAGGCCACAAAGGTGATCAGAGGGATGGAGCACCTCTCCTATAAGGAAATACTAAAAGAGTTAGGTTTGTACAGCCTGGAAAGAGAGGGCTTTGAGGTGATCTAACTGTAATCTTCAAGTACCCAAAGGAAATTTACAGGAAGGATGGAGAGAGACCATTCACAAGAACATGTAGTGACTGGACAGAGGGAAATGGCTTCAAAGTGAAAGAAAGTGGATTTGGATTAGATATTAGGAAAAAACCTTTACTGTGAGGGTGGTGAGGCATTGGAACAGGTTGCTCAGGAAAGCTGGAGATGCTCCACCCCTGGGGGTCATAGAACCATAAATCCATAGGATTATAGTATGATTTAAGTGAATGGTACAGATAGACTGCAATCAAATAATGACAGTAGAAGAATTGAGGATCATCAGTCCAGCTGAGACTGCACTCCCAGAAATGCAGTTGAGGTGACCTGCAGCAATGGCATATGGGGGTGGCAGGGACCAGCAGGCTTGTGGGGTACTTGGAGCACCCCAGGCACCTAGTCTTTCTCATGTTTGGATCAAGTGGTTCTGTTCTTCAACATTCTTTTTCACAGATTGCCCAAAATGCTTCTAATTCTTCAACATTTTCTGCAGATTTTCTCATTCAGATCTCAAGCTGCCACAGATTTTAGCAGAAGCATTGGGAAAAAGAGTTATGTCAAAGTCTTGGTGCCTTTTTTTGTTATCTGAAAGGAGGACTATTAACCCCATTAGGTCTATTGGATCAGAAGAACCATACAAAGTGACTTAAATCTAGTAGTATAAACATTAACAGATTACCACATTTCTTGGAAATTATTTTTCATTTCATTTCTGTTGTGGTACTTGTTTGAATTGTTGCTATACTAAAACAAGACAACTATTTCAGCTTCAAAGAAATATCAAAACATCAAATCCATGTGATAGGATCTGGAATCTGGCACACTATTTGAACATCACATTAGTAGAAAGAAGTTCACTCCAAAGACCAAGTTTAGAGACTGAAACTTTTCAGGTGAGGGATGATACCCTCTCTGAGGAAAAAATAAAAGGAATAACAAAGGAAATCCCAGTATGGCTGAGCACAACAGGAAATTTGATTTAATAGGTGCCGTAAAAAATCTGTTTCATGCCAAATGGATAGGCCATTGAGGTATAATTAAGAATAATGAGGTGACATTGTGGAAAGCACATCCTCAGTTGAGTACCAGGAAACTGTTCAAAGCTAAAGTACCATAGAAAGTGAATAGTCATCACAGGAAACTCCTTGCTTGGAAACTTCACAACAAAACATGAAGCATTTTGTTTTGAGAGACTGTATTTCCTGAGATGCTTGCTAGAATACATGACACAGAAGATAAATAGATAGTTAGAATTCCCTTATTAACATGTTTGAGCTGACCTGTTCTTACAAACCAGTCTGTTTCATTGGTTTCTTTGTCCTACTCATCTTCTATTTCTCTGTTTCCTGGGCTTTTAATACTAAGTCTAGTAATTTTAGACCTAATATTAAGCCTTCTTCACTCAAATGTTTCTAAAAACAGTTATGCCAAGAGCAAAAGCCAAGTTCTACTGCTAAAAAAAATCACGAAATGTCACATTTTGTTCTTTTGCTTGGAATTTTGATACTGGAAAATCTATCTACACCACTTCTAAATATGGAGTTAATCATAGGGCTTGCTTTCTAAATTGCTGAAGTGGAAACTCAAAGCCAAAACCAGATAGCTGGCTTGAATTCTAGTAGTACATGAAAATTCAGGTTTAGATCACATGTTCCTTTTCATACTATTTGGTTACAATTGACTGGAAGTATTTTAAGTAATTAAAGGCAAATATTTTTCTTAATTTTGCTACAAAGAAAATAAAAATATCAGTTCACATATAAACATTTTTTTTCTTCAAATGGAGAGAGTAGGTATTATATTCCTTCTAAAACATCAATACAAGTATTTCTTTTTCTTCCTGCATTTTACTGACTTTTTTCTTGTGGTTTTGTTTTTTGAGGTTTGTTTGTTTGTTTGTTTGTTTGTTTGTGTTTCTGTTGTTGTTGTGGTTTTTTTGGTTTTGTTTTTTTTTGTTGTTGTTGTTGTTTTTTTCTGTTGTAGTTGTTTTTTTAAGCTACTCTTGAGGAAAAAAAAAAGAAGGAAAGGAGAAAACTAGATGTGGACTCTTCTACATCACTGGGTAGACACTGTCAGTAAGGAAACATTTTGAAAGGTCTCAAACAAAGAATTACCCTGCTATTCAATTATATAAATCCATTGATCTAGTTTTACTTGGTTTTTTTTCTGATGCTGCAGGTTAGCCTATTCAACATCTAAAGTTTTCTGGGAACCTGTGGCAGGAGCAGACTAGCAACAACTTATTTCTTTGTGATAAGGAAAATTCTAAAGTTTCATCTCTCACTTAGGGATAACTATGCCTGACTAAAATAGTGACACCCACATCAGCTGTTGTCACAATTCAATGCTTAGTTTATTAATAAGCAATAAAATAGCCAAGTGAAATCACAAAGATCTATCAAGCAATCTTAGATACAGGCACTCTGTGGCCTTTCTCTACAATCCTCCATATTCATGGTGCATGCCATCATTTGTGGTGACCCACTGCTTATTTAAATCTGAAGCAATCCAAGCAATAAATTCAGATTCTGCTTTTGAAGGCAGCATCCAATCCTTCCCTTTCTCCAGTTGCTAAAGCCTCCTTCCCCAGGGATGGGCTCCTGCCCTAGGGCACAAACAATAAATAGTTTACTCTTTCCTTGGAACCTTATAGCTTCATTGCCTTGTTTTTACTCTAAATTAGATCCTGCTCAAAGGGAGCTGCTGCAGGGCAGGTCTTCTGTGATAATTTCAGTGAATTACAGCTGCTATACCAAATGCACCTATTTTGTGTGATATTGGGATTGTGCTACCAGGTGAAAAAACAGGACATGGCTTCTTGGAAGTGAGGACATTGAGATGTGTATATAGGTCATAGCACAGATGGCTGAAGAGATTGCTTGACACTAGGACAATGGAATCCTTTGATGGAGGAAAAAAATGCTCCTCTAGAATTTGCCTGTCCCTCTGTAATGCTAAAGATGGCCTTAAAAGATAAGATGTCCCCAAGAGGTTCAATTAATTTGGCTCTCCCTCCCTGTAGTTTCCAAGATGAAAGTGGGAAGACACTTAATGGGGAATAGCAGGAGCACAATTTGCATTCTTAAAAAGTCTAGTAAGTTCTTCATTTTAGGGTGAAATTTATTTCTTTCTCTTTCTTACTATTGCATATTTTTCTAAAAAAAAGGAAAACACTCAAAACCTAAAGAAAATAACTCCCCCAAAATGCTGCAGGAATAGTGCTAAATTCTCAGGACGAAGGGAAACCAACACTAAGATTTCTATGCAGCCTTAATAACAAACTCTTGGGCATAGTGATTATGATGCCATTATTCCTTATGTAACTAAGGGGTATATTTTATATACAGGCCTCCATATTTTTTCTTCTAGCAGCCTTGCAGAGAGTAGGAAACCATTTCTTAGGAACTCAAAAGGAAGTCCACAGTTTCTTTTGATATGCAGAGAAGCTGTGCAGTCATTAACAATGAAGAAGCGGTCCTAAGATTCAGGATCCAAAAACCTCTCCTGTTCTTGCCAGAGAGTCCTAGTACTGTCTGAAGCAAATCTCTAATTACCTTTCTAAAGTTTGCTTTGTGATGTTATTTGCACTTTTTGTGTTAGGACCACAGGGAAGATCAGCCATGAATGTTTACAAATCATTCAGTTTTGTCACCATCTTAATACAGAGCCTGCAAGACAGAAAGTAGGCAAGAAGTGCAAAAAAGTTGAATAGCCAAACAAGGAAAAAACCTCTGAATTTTGTTTCATGTCAAGTTAGTTGGACACTGAATAAGGCAGGCTCTAAAGATAAACACTATCCACTAATGTCTTAAAGCGTTTTGTCAAAATGCAGACACAAAAGTTGCTGAATTATCATTGACTTTTCAGGGCTTTGGCATCTCCAGAGTTGCAGCAAAGCTCTTGGAACATATAAAATTCTGTGATGTCTGTGCCAAATGCTCCTGCCACCAAGGCAGTTTCAGCTTGCATGCATTATGCAAAGTGCCCAGAGCTGGCTGCAGAGCAATGGTGTAAAATACTGTCTTTAAATTGCCACTTACTGCCTGTGAAATTAAAGCAAAAGAGTTCCTGTCCTCTTTACTAATAACTTCCATGAATATGTTGTTGTGTTTCTCTGTTCTAATTCACAGCATATTCTTGCTGTGACTTAAAACTTATTGGGAGTGAAAAGATAAATTACGAAGCAACCACAGCTGACTTTTTTGCACTTTCTTTTCAGGCAAGTAAAAGAACCTATCCTATTTTGTGTCTTAAACTTTAGATCTTTTTCAGTGTATCCAACAACAAAGAGCAAAGAACTGGTGTGAAACTGTTCAATTCTCCATTCTGATTCTCTCTTCTTTTGTTACTGTGTAGTCAGAAGTACAGATTCTTAAAAATAAGACTTGGGATTCAGACAAAGTAACAATTTATATGATTTTCATTGTAATAACTCTTCTTTTGATTTAGAGTTCTGCAATCTTTTGTATCTGAAATTGTTGGCAAATGTCTCAGAAAGATCTAAGTAAGGCACTTTACTGTAACATTTCAGAAAGTTTTTAATATAAACATAGGTTTCTGAAAAAACAGTTCACACTCCCCTTTGACTGTAGAACAGTATTCACACTCCCCTTTGACTGTAGAACTGAATATTTTTTTTTCTTGATGCATATTTTCAGAAAAGATTTTATTTTTTTTTTTTTTTTGGAGCAGCGCAAGGCAAATCCAGCTGATATATTTGGTTCCTGTTTTTTACTTTTTACACCCATCTAGTGGTCACCACGCAGTACAACAAGATAAAATTTCTGTTGCAACAGTAATGTCTTGCACAAGCTTGTGGTTACCTGGTGATGCAAACCAAAGGACGTCTCCCAGCTGGTGAAGCTGCAGTTCTACCTAACAGACTTCTAAATTTTAAGAATTTACTGACAATGAAATCATTCGTAGAAGCCTACCTTAGTTTCTGACTGGAAGAAATAAGACTGGTAATATATTCATATGATGTCCACAAAAGAGGGATGAAGAAAATAAAAACTGCAATAAACCATATTCATTTAATCCAATTAAATACTTTTGATTCAGTTGAATATTTAAGTCCACTGTTAAAGAAATCAGTTTAGTATTAACTCTTCATTCAAATTTTTCCTCCTGTGAGAGGGACCAACGTTGATTTTCATTTATTTATATCCATCTTTTAACTTTTGTTTTAAAGTTCCCAGGCAAGCTTATTTATATATTTGAAATGATACTTCCATTGCAGAAATTATTCTTACTGAGAACAGTCTTCTGTTTTACCTAAAATTGCAGTAATTATCTGCCGTCCTGCCCTCAATAGAAAAACAAAATATTCAGACTGTGTATTGATTAGGAGTCCCTGTTTTCTTGAAGCTGTTTAAAGGGGAAAACAAGTTATTCAGGCAATGAAATATAAATGTTAAGAAATTTGGATATGATAAGCTAAACCCTTCATTAGTATTGTGATTATTTTGTTCTCCTGCAATATTTAGGAATTCAAGCTCAAAAGATATTGATTGATAACAAGTAATAGTAGTTATGCTAGTAACAATGGCAATGTGGGTATGAATGAATGACACTTCAAGCTGCAAAGGATATTTTACTGTAGTGTTCAGAGTATCTTGACCTTTCCAATACATTCTCAAATACTCTTTGTGAGCAGATCTCACAATCATCACAAAGATGCAACAAATAAGGAAAATGAAAGGCAAAGAGGAGCTCTGCAACAGTCCAAGATCTCCCAGAAGGCTGGTGTCAGAGGTCTCACCTGATGTCTCAGGGTTTAAGCTTTCTTAGTTTGAGGTTGATAAAGCAGTAGGACATTTAAAGACACAAAGGAAAGTATACAGGCGTAATCAAATTAAACCAGTACTGGGAAGAAGTGTATGTGTTTGGATTTACTGACAGGTAATTGTTCTGAAAACTACAGTGAAAAGAGAATTAAATTACTATGATCTCCTGAAGTTTTGAATATTTTCTGCATTTAAAGAGAAACAAGCCAACTGCATTTGCTTTTCTACATTCAGATTGTAAGTAGTGAATACAAAGAAAATAGTACAGTCTGAATGTGGCAGTAGTAGTCTAAGTACTGGAGCCTACAGCAAAGGCAAAAAAATAAACAATGAAATAAATCACAAAGCAAAAATCTATCCTCTGCCAGGCAGTGTGCATCTGTTACAAAATAAACAATATATGTCTCTTTGATTAGTTCATTTACCAAAGGAAAAAAAGGTCATTGGAATGCAGTAAATTCACCAAGGATTGAAGTGGCAACTTCAGGTCGGTGGGAGATAAACCAAGCTGGTAGAGAGCAGCATGTACCAGCTCTGACATGTGCTAGGCAGAATTCTAGTCAACAGCTGACTTGCACTGCATCTTTTCTGCCATCATTAGCTGTTACTGGAAACCTGTGGGTGTCCTTCCAATGAACACTCATTTTAAAAATGAGTACTTCATATGGGTTCAGCAAAAATGCACCATGGTAGTAGTGCTTATCTATGCTTAAATAATCGTGTGAAAGATCCTCTGTTTATCCCTCATTCTTAAATGCTTTAGGAGTGATATTTTTGTCCCCATTAGTATGGCAAATGAGCCTGGAGACCTAGTCTTGTTAATCCACACATCTGTAAATTCTCAGTTTGCATACCACAAGACATCCAAACCTGAAGCCACATGCTGCAAAAAGCCTCTATACAATAACAAAAGCTGCTGTTGGGCTGTCAAGCAACACAGGTTGCCATGAACATGTTCTCTCAGCTCCACCCACCCTGTACACCAGTGTTTAATTGATGGCAGACTCCAATTCAAAGTCTTTGCACTGATTTTCAAAGCCCTTTGTGGATGCACTACAGTCTATGTAAAACAGCACCTACTCTCTCCTTCTCTTTCTGTTCACCCATCCTTCAGCCTCTCATGAGAAAAGTGTCGTCTGGAAATGATAAACCTCTTTACCACTCTTCATACCAAATCCAGCAACCAAAAGTACTGAATCTAAACTGTGTGGTTAAAAGGCGTAAAAGGTTACAGAAGTTCTGCTGCTTGGCTGTTAACTGAAGACTCACTGCTTCCATCTGTTTGTAAAACAGCAAATCTAATGCAGGCAGATGTGCTCAAGCACACATATATGTCTAATGCCACCCCAATACTTTGTTTACTGGGACAAGTTAAAGTATGAACTTGAAATATTTTTGTAGCAAAAAAGTATTAGGGTTGGGTACTCAATAAGAAGAAAGCCCTCAGGTGCCTTAGCAGTGGGAGACAGGGTAATTGGTGTCCAGCTCAGGAGAGATGGGACCTGGAAAAGTAAAAAATGAAACATCGTGTTTCCTCTGGTATAGAGCTCATGGATACTCTAGATCCAGGGAAGAATAAAGCTTCCTTTATTTCTAATAGCATGGGATTTTTCTTTGCCAATTTTCTTTTCCTTCAGACTTGGTGTTTTTCTTTTCTGTTTATCAGTAATTTTGAAGTGTCTCTCTTATGTTACTTGTGGTTTTTTGTTGCAGTGGACACCACCAGATCCATTTCTCCATTACTATCAAGAAGCAACTAGCTATGATAATTTCTCAGCAGGGTGTTTAATAAATTTTAAAGTTCTTAGGTCAATAACATGAAAAATTTTCTCTTCTTTTTGCAGTTTCGATGTAGACAATGGTACGTCATCAGGACGAAGTCCCTTGGACCCCATGACAAGCCCTGGGTCAGGGCTGATTCTTCAGGCAAATTTTGTCCACAGTCAACGTAGGGAGTCTTTCCTTTACCGTTCAGACAGTGATTATGATCTGTCCCCAAAGTCCATGTCCAGGAATTCGTCCATTGCCAGTGATATGTAAGTACCTTATAAAATACTTCTAGTCTATAATTTGGCCAATATCAAGACTTGCAGCCACGGTTTGTTTTTTTGTTTTTTTTTTTTTTTAATCAGACTATAATCGCTTATGCTAGTGAAGTAATGGAAAATTGTTTGTTTATTTCTTTAATGAAGATTATACTTGTTCCTGCAGCTTTTTGAAGGATATCATGAGGGTGTGCTTGACATGTTTATGCACTCTATTAGCTTTGACAGAATTATAATAATAGTCAATACTGGTGTACTAAAACATTAAGGAGAACTGTTTTCTGGCTCTTAAGTTGTTTTCAAGAGAAACAATACAAATGTAATTTATGCTTCTTCATTATTTTAAGAAATAGATTTCATTTATTTACAACTGAGGTATTTTAGATTTTTAGAGAAAAGATTTACCAGCTGGCAGAAAATAATACATTTGAGAGAGAAAACATTATTTCAAATACCCTCTTAACTAAAAGAAAAAGTTCTACCAAAAGACCTTTCTGAGCTTGTTCTGTCCTCTCTCACTGTTATGTGAAGTGTGTATTTTCTGCTAGTGAGTCATGCTTTTGAAGTATGTGTGGACCCCAGGTACCATGTGTAGTGGAAGGCAGATGCAAATCTCTGCTTATTTGTAAGATGCCAAAAATATTTAAATGTTCCATCTTCTAGTCACTTATAAGTAGGAGAAATTAATATATCTTTTTTGTTTGGTTGGAGTTTTTTTTTTTTTCCAAAATGGCTCCAAATTTCATGGCCAAATTGGTGTTTATGGTTCAAATACCTATCTAAAGTAAAGGATCAATCTTGTCAGAATACCACAATGAATGGTGTTTCTTATGAGGCAAAACCCAATAGATATTGCCTTTAAAAATAAAATTAGGCACAAAAAAGAATAAGAGTTTTCATACAGCTGATATCTAACTTGAAGTCATAAATGAGCACTCATATTTTTTCAGTTTATATGGTTTTTATAACTGTTATTTTGTTTAATTATAGTTCTTTTTCTAGGTAGAGTGTCAAGGTAAGAAAAATTCTTGCCTTTAGACAGGGTTAGTGTAAGGTCTATGACTCAGTTAAGATCTGTAGATTGAAATACTCAGTAGGCTTTGTGCCAAGCATGACCAGCTTTTTGTTGAGACAAAATGGGTTAGAAAAAGAGCATTTCATCTTGGTTTGTTATAAAAAAAATAAGATTTTCTTGGGAATAGTATCCCCCTCCCAGAAAATCTGGCAGATATCCTTTTTTTAAGAGGGAGAAGAGTCAAGCTTTTAGTATGGTATCTGTACCAGGATAATATTTGTAAAGATTTTTACATTTAGGAGGACAATCCAGCTGACTGCATTGCTTAGATGAGTCATTTCAATGAAAAATTCAATTAGTGCTCCATCCTTGAACTCATAATCCACTTCATTTCCTAGAATTTTGGGTAATATTTCAGCACATGGCAATAAATTGGATAAACAATATAATTACTGAAAAAGCACACATTTTCCCCCTTTTATCTCCTGTCTATTCTTCCTTTCAAATTTTTCTGGAAACACATTTACATATAAAATTTATTTGACCTCACATCTTGAAAGATTTTCACAGTCCTTGTCACAGATGGACTTTTGTACTAAGAAGGTAAATATTCCTGCCACTGTTTAGGAGGGGAGCACATTAGGAAATGTACAAAACAAGTTCTTCTCACCATGGAATATTAATTATTTTTCAATAAGCCTAATTCTAATAAGCTTGGCTGTATCACAGAAACTAAGTAAAAAAAAAGGAAGGCAATAAAAGAGGGGAAAGTTTAAAAAGATAAAATAGCAAGGATTAAAAAATAAAAGTCACAGAAGTCCTTACGTAAGTGTTCAACCATAAACTGAATGTGCTTGTGGAAAGGAAACCCACTGATTATTACTAAAATAAAGAAACAACTCTGATTCAGGACCTTGATAAATGAGGAGCAAGATGAAAGTGTTGACAGAGTTTAGGTTTGTCTCAAATTATCCTATTTCTCTTTTGCATCTATATACATGCTTAAATATTGGTTTTTTCTTAAACATGAACAATATATATTATAACATTCAGGTAATGTAAGTTGGTTAATTGTTTAAACATAGCAGTTTAATCTAGATCCCCTGATTCTTCAATCAGCCTCCGTATTTCACTTCGTAAAGAAAAAGACAATGTAAAAGACATACGTCTAGTATTTGAAAAGGAAAGAATATAAAGAATTCTGGCATTTCCATTACTCTGAAATGCTGAACTTACAGTAATACATTCCAGTCATTATCAACAAAAGAAACACTTCAAAATTTTAGTCAAATGTGGAATTTCATATTAAGACAGCCAGTGGATGGCAGTGCTTAAGTGCTAAATTCATTGTGCCATTATTTATTATGTATGCAGCTCCAGACAAGGAAGGGAACAAGTTGTGCTCGGTTGTTTGCAAACCCAAAATGAAAAGATGGGCTCTGCTACAAACAACCTATAAATTCAAAGTATAAGATGATAACCAAGAGACGAATACAGTCATACATTATTCCCAGGAGAAGATACAGTGCGAGTCATATATGCTCAAAATAGTAAACCTCACAGAGAAAGCAAAGGGAGTTTCATTCAGGGAGTTGAGATGGAAAGTAAAGAAACAAGGGCAGAGAAGGGACAGGTGGAAAGTTTTTTTTAAATCTGAGAATCCAAAGTATATTTTGATGAATTAGATATGGAAAAGAATTAAAAGACAGGATGAGGCCAAGGCTGCTTTGATGAGAGGTTAGTGGGACAATTATGGGTGCAGCTAGGCAGAAAAAGCAGCTGAGTGTAAGAAAGGAAAAGCTCATAAAATGGGGTAGTGGTCAGTAGCATTGTTTCAATTATCCCTTGAAAGAAATGGTGTTTGAGAATAATAAAAGCAGGACATGGAAATTACATACAGAGATTAGGAAAAGTTGCTAAGGTTTGTGAACTGGAGAGATGAATGGTATAGCCAGGAGGATGCAAGATCCAAGGCAGATGAGCACAGGTGTGTTGTGAAGCCTCTCTGCAGGATTACCAGCAGAGGTAAGAATGTGCAAGAGGAAAAGAAGTAACTGAGTGAGGCAGTGAGGGGTAGTGAGACAATATTAAGAATTATAGTTCAGGATCTGTCATGAAAGACAGGAAAACAATTTTAAAGGTGTCACCTTGTTTCCCAGTCTTCAGCCTTGGAGTCAGAAATTTCATGTAAACAAAATAATGTTTATAGAACTTTTATCATGTTTTTGGATTCCTTTCTGTGAAAGGACAATTGATGGACACTTTCTAAGACCAGTGGAGTTGAAGAGGTTGAACTTCAGTCTTCCAATCTGGTCTCCTTTTTAGAAATCTATATAAGCTGTAAGGAAAATTAAACTTCCTCTTTTCCCACTTTGACTCCGTGGTGATCACTGCGTCTCCCTCGGGACAGCATTGCGCAACACAAAGGGAAGGAGAATAAAGAATAGAAGGCAAAAAACAAAAAAAATATTCCCAACAGTGACACAGAGGAGAAAAGGAGTAGTATTTAGATAAATAATTTTTGGAAAAATTGTCAGGTCTATCTATATTTGAAGACATTAGTGAAGCAGAGAGCTGTGTAGATGTCTTGCTGAGGTGGCCTGATTGCTTAATGCTGACTTGTTTGAACTGCTGTGGCTGCCCAGAAATTACAAATGCAGGAAGAGGTAGAAGTGATAACAATTTTTATGCCCTTCTTGTTAAGGTATCACTGCCTTGGCTATTGGAGCACAAGATCTAATTAGTAGAGAAATTCTGTTTTAGCAAAATCCAGGTGACTAATCAGGTTAAAAAATATGTTCCTAGAAAAAAAAAAAAAAGCCAATAAACTGTCCAGCCCATGTTCTGTGCCACTCTGAAAGGTAAAAACATGTATAACCCCCCTGCAACTCTGAAAAAGCAGACCAAGCAGAGGACCAAGACATTCCCAGCAGACAAGTCTGTCTAAGCTCCACTGTGTCTTCTGAGTGTGAGAAGACATCTTCTGACCTCTCATTTAAGTCTGTTCTCCCATTTCCACAAGCGCTCAGAACACAGCTCAGACACAGCATACTGATCTTCTCAGGACATGGCCAACTGAACCTCACTCACAAAAAGAAGCTGCTGAGAGTTTTACAGCCTTTTTTAGGGAATCTCAGCATTGTTTTCTTTATCAGCTTATCACTATAAGCTCCAACTAGTATTATTACACAAAATCTGCCGATTTCTATTAAAATTTGCTTGCATGTGTTGAAGGAGCAGAAGTCAGCCAAGGAGCTCTGACTGTGGGGAGCTGCAGGGTAGCTGCTCTGGTGATCTGCTAAATGGCCACCACACAGCCATTTCCTGAGCTGGACAGCCTACTGCTACTCTGTCAGTAACTTCTGAAGACAGCAGCATCCCTCTGCTGCTGTTGGTGATAAAATATCAAGAGGATGAAGTTTACTGCAGGACATTTTCCCTATAACTACACTTACAGAGGATTTTCTCATCCTCTAAGGCAAGCTTATTCTTTTGTTTCTGAGCCAGTAAAGCCTGGTTTTATTAATAAAATATTATGATTATGAGTCTTTTTTTCAGAAAAATTGCAGCTGAAATTCTTTTTGATGTATCATATTCTTTTCTAAGAATCTCTGACACTACTATATCATGGGCATTATTGGCTGAAAATGGACAGTTAATCTTTAAAGTCCAGCCTAATCTAAAAAGATCATTTAAGAAGCATCTTCTATGTGTGACTCTGTTTAGAAACAATCTTTAATTTCAAAAATACATTCAATTGCTTGAGACATTTATTTCTTCATGGAAAAAAATGTACCTACATCACTTTAGAAAAAAGAGACAAATATTTTGCGTCATTGTGGTTTTTTGTTTGTTTTTCATTTGTTGTTGCTGTTTTAAGATCCTTAAATGAAGTTCCAGGTTGCAGCTTAAATTAATCTAAGTCATTAGCAAATCACTTACATTTTTTTTTGAGTAATAAACAAACAAACAGAAAGTTATTCTGTCCTTTCTGGTTGTTTGACACATTTTACAGGTGGAATTCAAAACAAAGAACTCAATTTAGAATGTAACTAGCTTGAAGTTGAATAATAAATTTATGTTAACTTTGTTTATTGATCAGAAAATCAGTTATGTTGGAAAACAAAAAGAAAGCATATTTGGATTAAGAAGATTTTAGTTGCTTTTTATTCAGGGGAGTTTTTTTTAATGAAATGCAAATATATTTTATTTACTTTCAATCAATACAGAATCATGATTGGTTTTGTGTGTTGTTAAAATCTTTCAATTTTCCAAATGTAGCTCTCAGTTGTTAAACACATCACTTCTCCTTTAAACATTTCTGATGTTTTAGGCATTTTTCTCTTCATTGCTCTGGAAATAATGGATGTTTGAAGAAAAATAAAAAGTTACTACTGAAGTTTCAACCAAAACAGACTTAATTTCTACATCTTTTCAGCCACAGGTGGCATGTTCTTAAAAATATGGCACCAAACCCAATTCTTTGCTGGATTTCAGGTACAACACAACACCACTACTCCCTGAGCTTGCAACAATGACCTGCAGGGGAGAAGAGGGTGGACATGTGAATTTTGTGTACCTGAAATACCGACGGATAGGAGCAGTGTGAAGAAAGACAGCTTTGTAAAAAGGGACTTGAACGTTTTGCCAGGATCCCTTTTGGACTGTTTCTCTGGCTTATTGATCACCTATGTACACAGGTCAAATTTATTTCAAAACAGAAAACATTAGGTGTCATTCCAGCCTTCAGGGCCCAAACTGAATGTTCTGAATTCTTTTAATGGCCCTAATGCTCACTTAGTTGTAGAGTTCAATCCCTGAATGTGTACAGTCTGAAAATCTGATGTGTTTTTCTTGGTCAGCTTGTTTCTTCTTACATACATTTAGGGATCTTTGAATTTGGTTAAGGGACCATTTTTTTATAAACCTCGAAACTATCTGTTGCTGACGGGAAGCTTTCAGGCTGGGTTGCATTTGTTCTCAAGCAGCTCTACTCTTTCTTTTAAAGAGGGAATCTTTCAGCCTGCATCAGGAGGAGGCTCACATGGAAAGTCAGATAGTCCTTCAGAAGTAACACATCCATATCAGCTTGTCCCAGTTCCACTTAAGCTTGTGGAACAGGGATAAGCAAGAAACCAAATATCTGATAATTAAAAGTAATTAAAAGTAATTCCAGGCAACACATTTTATTTTCCTTTGCAACAAGGTGAGAGTTTATGTGTGTCAGCTAATGCAATCAAAACTCACTAATCACTAACTCAGTAACCCATTAACTAAGTTAGTTAAGTAACTCACTTGATTGCTTCCAGTCATATATGCAAACCCACCCACTAATTTTCTTGAACCTGAGAAGAAAACAGAACTACTCTGCAGTCTCTGATGCCTGTTTGTTATCTAGCCTTGATATAGCTAAATGATGATTTTGTATGAACAGTCCAACAGTGGCACTGCTGAGTTGGCCTGGAGTCCTCTGAATGGGTCCAGCATTTTCTCATTCAAAGTTCTCTCTCCTCTGGCTTAATCCAGCCTCTCCTTCAACACACAAAACAAAGCCCCACACTGCTGTAGCTTCTTTTCCCTTGCCATTGCCTCAGTGACCCCCAGATAGACTACCCTTGATATTAGAAGGAAAACCACCTGCAGCAGTGAAACACTCTGGCAAGGCCATGCTCTATTTCCTTCAGGATTAAGTAATTCTGTCAGACTTAACAGAGGCCAGTTGCTCTGTTGCCCACCATTCTCCTGTAATCTAAGTGGTCTGCTATATTATGACAGTATTAAAGCATTGAAATTTGGTGGATGACTTAGGCAATATGATACAAACGTTTTCTTGAGTTATCTGTGTTTTTTTTATGTTACACATCATGCTGGCATCCTGTTGTGATTGTCCACTATATCACTACCTACCAGATTTCCTCAGGCAAATTACACAAGTCAGATGTGTAAGTGCAGAGTCTCTGGAAAAGGTATAAGATTCAGAGCAAAGTATCTGGGACTGACATAAGAGGTCCTGGTGGTCCTCAAACTCTCCCAAAGGTGTTGAGAGACTTCCTTGGTAGATGGAAGAGGCATAGTAGTGTTTCTATAGCACATTATATAGGAAGGGAAAAAATAGTTTCTGGTTTTTTGAGATAGTCAGCCAATTCTGATTCCAGCTCATACAACAATTCTGAATGAAGCTTCTAGATTTGGTGGGTCATGGTTCAGATCACTATCACTGAGACCAAAAATAGCCCAGCAAAACGTTTTTATTTTTAATCTGGCCAAAAGCAGAGGCACTGTGAAAGGGATTTATTGATGCACAGTGAGGTGCACACATAGCCAGATAGTACATACCAGATAGTCCCTGGATTAAACCTCAAAATACTGATTTAGAGTTGCTGACACTTTCCTTTCCAGTTCCTTAGTCTGTAACAGATGTCGCCCTTTTGTCTTTCCCAGTCTTGACAGAACTTCTCACTTTGGATGCTAATGCAATCCAGCTTGAATTAAGATTGCAGTTTGGGTGACCTAACCCTGGTGACTGCAACAGGGAAGATTACAAGAATTCTAAGGCATCTTTCAGGCCTGATGAAGTGTATCTTCAGGAACTGAGATGCTGAAATTGTGAAATGAAAAATTAAAGTTTTTTCTTATATAAAGTATAAGCTGTATCTAGAAAACTCCAGGTATTTTAGTACATAATATTATGTGTATTAGCCAAACATAATAATCCAAATAAAACATTTGTTTTGAGAGTTTTTGGATCTCTGATTGTAAGGCAAACAAGAATTATTTTCTTCACCAACATCATAGTGGAGTAACCTGATTTGTGCTCCCTATGAAGTCAGTTGGGATCTTTGTAAAGACTTATATCTGAAGGTTTTACTAATGATGTTTATGCTGGTTTTTTTCTCCCTTTAGTCTGTCTTTCTAAATCTCACTTGCTTAGTTAGATAGCCCAAGGAGAATTACTATAACCAGCATTTCTTTTAGCTAGAATAATGGACCTCTCAGATGCTGTGGTTTTCTGAGCCACATCCTCCTTCATCTGGCTAATCTCAATTAAATTCACTGTACTGAACTAATATTACAGCAATACTTTTTTACTAATTAGGGCTAGCTGTGTTGCTGAATTAGACAGATGTATCAGGAGGACATAACTGCACAGTGTTATAGAAAATTGTGGTGTTCTCAAACACTCAGACAATAGTTGATGAGAGTCTGCTTCATTCAGGGTCTAATTTCTGTGGTTTCAAGTAGCTCTTTTTAACAATCCTCTTACGTACATGTTCGCAGAAATAAATAAATGCTCTGGGAAAAACAACCCCCTCCTCTATAGCTCATGGCTCCAATATCAATTTTCATTGTTTCTTCTCTCAGCCCTAAATCCCAGGCTGCTCACAGAGCCATAGACTCTATCCCCTGCCTGAGATGCCTGATCATCCCCCAGATTGTGCTAACCTTTCAAAGAAAGACATTAATAACCCACTGGCTATCTAGGAAAAGCTGTAACCCGATTTCTTAATGTGGGCAAAACAATAAGAGCTACCAATTACACTCATTTAGTCTTGGCTTTTTCAGCAAGGCCTGAGCTATCTCAAAGCTAGAAAATTATTCTCAAAGTCTTTAAAAACTGATGACATGACTTAAGCACTATTCCTGCAGAATAAGCTGACTCGGAGCACTATGATTTCTGACTTCATAAAATCAATTTTTCAAACCAACCCATTTGAGTTTTCCAAATGCAGATGATAAAGATCAAGCTGCATGGAGCAGGCAGCCACTGCTGCTCACTGTGCTCAAAGCACAGCTTCTGATGGCTAGTACCATTACATGATGTTTCCATTGCCCTATCAGGGTGCAATCTAGAGTCATCTTTCCTTGCTGCTAAAATGTGAATACTTCAGCATACTTATTCATATGTTTTGTGTGTGCATATCTGGCTTCAACTATGAAATATTATTGAACTCCCTGGAAGTTAGGGTACTCTATCAGCTTAGTCTCTGTCTTCATTTGTGGTTTTGTATTTGTATAACTGTGTTTCAGCATACATGCAAACAAAACACAAATGTCTCATCTAAATTGAGACACACAATTGGACAGTAAGTCTGATTCAGCCTTGAATACAGAAATTAGTGGATGCTATGTTTAATTCAAATATAGATGTTTACATTGCAAAAGGCAACTGCCATGTATTTTCTGACAGAAACAGAAGACTACCTTAGTGTTCATCTTCTTTCTTATTTTTTTTTTCATTTTTTATCGACAGTGTGGTTTTTTCCATACTTTTATTCTTGCTATGTTCTTATAGTAAAAAAAAAAAAAAAAGGCCAAATACAATTATTTAAAAATGAAGTAAATTCACATGACAATATGATGAAAGCCTTAGCTTCATTCAGGGATTCCATACTGCCACTCTCCTTTTGGACTTTTCAATTCAGTTGGCAACTTTATTCTTTAAAATGGTCTGTGTCCAAAGTTTGTAGCCAGTGAATCCAACATGGATTATGTCAGTTGGATTTAAGGCCTCCTCAGCCAGTATTTCTCCTGGGGATATAAATAAGGTTTTGATTCAAGTGGATGAGTGTTGCAAACCAATAAGGTCATACATTAAGCTGGTACATTTGTGTCAAACTGCTGTAAATATGTGTTGTATGTTTTCTCTCCTCTATTTAAATAAGGCATCCTGTTTATATCTCACAATTTCAATGCATGTCTTCAAGATCACTCAGTTGGTATTCACTTGAAAATGTAGAAAGACCAAGAAAGTCTTAATCTGTGTTTACTATGGCCTTTAGAAAAACAAAACTTGAGAATCTTCCCTGTGAAACTCCACACTGGCAAGTCCCTCACTTTCCTTGTGGTATCCAAGGCCTAGGATTTCCTTCTCCTTAATGGATACTGGGAGTTTTTTCTGACCTCTATAAAAAACATCCACTCTTTCTTAACTGTATCCTGTTAGGTCTGTAGAATATTTCTATTGTTACTTCTCTTATTAGATGTTATATTAAATTATGACAGTTTAATTATGAAGTAAAGGTTATGCAGTCACCCTGTCTTATCCTTGTGTTACTCTTCCTGCCTGCTTCTCTGTTTTTCCAAGCATCTCTAAGTTCCTTATTAGTAGGGGAAAAGTCAATCACCACTTTTTATGGAGCTGTGATTGGGATAGAAGAGACAAATTGATGCCAATCCTGAGGAAAGTAAGCAGAACTTTTGTGCTGAACATGTTCAACTAACTTCTGACTTAACACAGCACTTTCATCTCTTCTTCAGGGTGGGGATCAGCATAGTGTGAGTTCAAGTGTCATATAGGAAATGTTAGGAAGAAAAAGACAGAAATTTGCAGAAGTCTAGGCTTCATCACTTTACTGTGGCTACTGGCTTGCAATGTGGTATATAATCTTTGTTCTGCTAAAGAAACTTTAGCTTGTTTTTTATGTAGAAGTCATTCATCTCATGTGGGCCAGTGTATGTTTTAGCAAAGTTCTTTGGTGGTGGAGAACTGATAATTTTAACTGATAATTTAAATAATTTTAATTTTGAGGCTATGTGAAAAATATCCTGTTTTCAAACCTGTATTTCCTTTAAAAAATGAAGATGTGAACCAGTATGCCAGGCATACTAATTCTGAGGGTCTAACACTGATGTGAACAATTTCTTCTAACTTTAAAGGCTAGTACCTCTGTCTATATTTAGAAACTTGTGATGTATTGCAGTATTTGCACTCCCTCTTGCTGTGTACAGAAGCAGTATCCTATCTAGGATGGGTGAAAGAATCACCCATCAGCTTCCATGTCATCTAGAATCAGGAGGACACTCATACACTGTAGTGTTCATTACAGTGTAGTACACTGGGTATCAATGGCATTTTGAATCATAAGATCTTGCTCTTCTCTACAAAAATTACCACAGCTTCTCTGGGCATGTCTGCTCCATTTTTAAGCACTCTCACCTTGCCCAGGTTTTCTGACCCAATGTGGGTCAAAAATTGCTCACCACCTTTTATGATTGCATTGCAGTTCAAGTGGTCTGGTGAGTGCTAAACTATTTTGCAAAACCTGTGAATATCTGTAATTTCAGTGTCAAATTCACCAAAAATACAATAACTGGAATTGTTGCTCTTGTCACAAGGGAGATTTGAAAAGTGAAAATTAGGTCCTGGCTTGATTTAAGTACATTAAATTACTACTTAATCATGCCTCTTCTAAAGAATAACAAGCTACAGTATGATATCAGTGTTCTTCAGTGAAATGCAGTCCAGAAACAACTCAAGTAGAATCAAGTTTGAAAATGAGAAAAGTGGGATCATATTATTTTACATAAAAGAAAAATATATCCTCCAGGGGAGAAAGCCAAGAACATGTAGCTATTGCCTTTTCTGAGTGCTTCAGCATTCAAGGTGGCAAACAATGGCTAAATGAGAAGAACAGGAAGTACTGTTTACAACAAAGGATCCCACAGAAAAGAGATTTTGAGGAGGACAGTCTTATTTTCATATTTTTTGCCAATCTGAACTTAACTTTTAGTGACTATGTTTCAGGAGTTGTCTGGTACTTTGAGGCACTGGTGAATAATTTGTGCATTTGTGTCATATATTGGGCATTCAAAGTGCCACCGACAGATGCTAGGAAGAACTATCTCCATGTCTCTATTGTCTTATTAACAGGCAGAAACAATTGAATATTTTTGTTCTTTGCCTAGTGCTGCTGCTACCTGTAAACACTTCCATCTTTAGAATTCTGCCCTTTCATAAGTTCTAAATGTGCAAATTAGACTAGGTCACTAAAAATCATTTTATATTTTGAGCTAGGCCACCTTTAAATCTTAAAAGAGAAGCAAAAAATGGATTAGCTCTATGAAAACAACAAAAATATCCTTTATTAAAGATAAGAAATTAAAGGACTACTGAGAAACATTTAAGCCAGCTGTCACGTATCAGATAATGCCATTTCACAGAACTCAAAAGACAAAGAGCATAATTTTCCTGGAAGTGAAGTAGCATAGTCACGCTCCCTTTCAGTGGAGAACTGGAAAAAAAAAAAAAAAAAAAAAAATTGGCTTATCTTCTGCTAAAGCCTTTGTGTAATTCATTAAGCAACCCTTATCTAAAATTATAGAGTAGGGCATTTGCCTATGTTTTCCTGACCCAATGAAAACATAAAGAGGTACTAAACCCAGGTGGTCATTAGCTCTCCTGTTAATGCTCTGGGCTGATTCATGTTGTCTATTATACTCAATTGGATTTGGCTTCCCTGAGCAATTAAAGCCTCCATGTCCCTCCCGTGGAGGATGTTTCTTCTGGTTTGTCCTACGAGTCAAGATGATGCTTTCCATCTAGTCTGGGTCTGTGGTTTCACCTGAAGCAACCCTCTATTCAAACCACTGTTTTCAAAGACTGTTCAAAGTGCAGATTTCTTCCACAGGGTGTTTAAAAGTCCATTTTTCTATTACAAAAGGAATAAAAGAAATTACAATAAAAATGGTTACACAGTTATTAGACATTCTGATGATATTGGGGAGTTTTGTTTCATCCTTGTAGACTGATTGTACAGTGGTACAGATTGCACATACTACTTTTTTTAATTAGCTTTTTGCAATATCTGCAAACCTTTGCTTTCTTGTGGACAGTAAATAGATTATAAGAATAATGTTGTAGCAAGTCAAACACAAGTCACATTTCTCCATTTATCAGCCTTTTTCTAATTAGACTTTCACGGACTTGAAATTCAATGTTCAAAACTCATAATTTATGCTTAAATAACTTTAAAATAGCACCAAATCAGTGGTAGTTTCTCTTAGAAGTTGGAACTTGTAACTTATGATAAATTTACTGCAGAGAACCACAAAAAATTAAAAGTATATTGTATTTTTGTCTTTGGAAAATTAATTTTCATCTTGATTGCTGCCATATACTGGATAGGATAACTGAAAATGCCAAATTTTCCCTGTCCCTATATTTTGACTCCATATCCTCAATGCTGCAGCTGCTACTTTTATGCCCTCCAGTCTACTGTAGTTTTTGACAACCGTTACAAATAGCAATTTTCTGTGCTGAGGAGCAGGAACCCTCCTTTCTCCTTCTGCCTTTTGCCCTACAGTGTGTCATCCTGGCACCTTGTCCATGCATCCCCACATGGAGGTGAGGTTGCCACAGTGACAGCGCACCCTTGGTCACAAGCCCCATAAACTGCAGAAGTCTCAGTCAGTTTGGAAGTTTTAGTGGGTTTTTATTCATCTGTGGTGTGCTGCCCAGCCATCCACCTGTTCTGTCCTCACAAGCATGGTGCCAGCTCTCAGTGAAGTCAGTTTTGGAATGTTCACCTCCATCTTTGGGATGATTTGTCTGTAGATTAATCCTGGATGGTCAGACCTGTGGGTCCTGACCTGCCCAAACCACAGCACAGAGAGTTGCTGGTCTCTCAACCTTCCCAGAGACTTGCCAGGCAGCTGGAAAATAACTAAGTTAACACTTGCATTTCAAATAATGTGTGGAGCAATAATAAACTGTGACTGCAGAAGAATAAATCTGGAGTTACTTACACTGCATTGTAAAACCTGATTTTCTTTCTGTTAAAGGAGCAAATTTTGGTGATACCTAACTCAGAACTCTGCTTATTTTTTTCAGACATGGAGATGACTTGATTGTGACACCATTTGCTCAGGTAGGCACAGCTTTGCCGTATTTCTCACATCACCAAACCAGTTGTTTTCTGTTGTTGATATTATATATGTTTAAAACAAAAAATGTTTCAACAGAAAGTCATAAGCCTCCCACTCTGTTAACTACACCTCTCTTTCTTAATGCTTTTTGATTATCTGCAAAGTTGAAATGCAACAGCATGATAAACACCTTTGATCTCTTTCCAAATACTGTAGCAGGCAGTCATGATCAAGACATTCCTGAATCCTGTTATTCTGTTATTTTTCTAATTACAATTTCTCCATTTAGCCATCTTTTATGCATTCAATACAATGAGATTTTCAGGCATGAGATAAACCTTCCCCAGGACTCTTACATTCCTTTACAAAACCAGGTTTGTTTTTTCTATTCAGAGTCTGTTTTATAAAATACCATCTCAAAATTCTTTATAATTCAGATAAAAATGCCACAATTTTCCACAATAGACCTGCCTTATAAAGTATGAAAAGCTAACATTGCTATTCCTTGAACTCATGGTGATGAGTTTTACTCTAAAACAGATAGGAATTATAGCCAAATCACCATAATTATGAAGTCATACGTGATTGAAGGTGAATGGAAAGATAAAGTCTGAGTCACACAGCAGTCTCAAATATGAATAAAGTGGCAGCTTCAGCCACACTATGCAGGTTGCTTTGGTCAAATAATAAGCTGTTAAAAGAATATTAATTTAATAATTCATTATGTATTTAATTATATTGCAAAAATATAAACTGAGTCTTATAAGATGCCGTGTTTGTAAGACTCAATCAAGTCCTTAATATGAATAAAACCATCATCTTTTACTAGCAGAGGAAAGATTAAGCCTTTTATAAAGATACTCTGACATCTCCAAATTTAATTACATATATAATTGTTTTTAATCTATGTTGAGTTAAAAATAAGTCAGTTTGCTTCCTAATTTTTGGAAAGAAAAATATAATGAAATTAATGCTTTTTAATTAGCCAAATGTATTTTTTATTATCTTAACTCATTTGGAAATTAGGTTGAACACTGCCAGGCATTCCTAGTTCTTATACACCTTCTGTTACAAGCTTTCATTAATTTTTTCTTTTTTCCATCAGTGTCCTACTCCTTTCCTACCTCCTGTATACATTTAAGGTGCTATAAAAGGAGGGTTGTGCACTCCTCAATTCAAATCTCTGAAACCCAGCTTCCCATTGCTGCTTTTGTTATTCTCCGGATGGGTTCACCAGGAACCCAGCCCAGTCTGGGCTGAGAAAAAAAAAAAAGGTCTACTTCTGCAAAGACATGCCAATGATTAGTGTTGCTGCTTTCTCCCATTTCCAGCCTAGCTCTAATCAACTCATGGATCCTCTCTGACATCAGCTGAACTACTGTCTCCCCTGACAGAGAGGTTCATCTTATCGCCTGACATGGCACAAAAATTTTTGCATGCTACCCAGCTGCCTTCAGAAGAGAGTGCCTATGCCACTTGTAACAAGAAGACACTCCACTACATTCACTGTCTACTATCTTGCATGAAATTAATTTCAGAAAGGAAGTAGTTACTCTATGTTGTGAATGTGTAAAGCTTGTAAGAGTCTGCAGACTTTTCCTGCATTCTCAGGGGATAACTCCCAATCTGGCATTCTGATCTAAGTCCCCAAATCAACTGTGCCTCTTAGAGGAGAAACTTTTACTTTTTCACTTTTCCTGGCACTCTAGGCAACCTCATTTCCTTTGTCCTTTGGAGTTTATGGGGACTGAACTGCAAATGAAGATTCTATAATTATTTCTTATGCATGAAGTATTAGGGTTGAATGGGCTATTATCTTGCAAACGCAAATGCTTTTATTGTTATTTTAAAGAAGTAAGTAGAATTATGTAAAAAACTTTCCTCCCCTGCAAGTCAGCCTGCCTTCAAAAAGATAATGAGTTGTTTATGAGGGGAACAAAAAAATATGTATGAACCTCTGCCTTTGTATTAAAGACATATTATTGTTAAATAATAGCCAAAGGTTCCAGACTAACCAGCCCAGGAAACCTTTTACAGTGGTTTTGCAACATGCTTTCCATTTTCTTTCAGCACAGTGGAGCAGATATAGATCAGTCTCACTTGTGCAGAAATTTATAGTGAAACCTCTTTTCTTGTTCCAGGTTCTGGCCAGCCTGCGTACTGTCCGGAATAACTTTGCTGCATTAACCAATTTACAAGACCGGGCACCCAACAAGTGAGTGTCATTTTTTGGCCACTGGACTTTTTGCAGTGATATTTTTTAATGTAAGCTAAGAAGACAAATAAATGTTACAGATTTCAGTCTGTGCCACTAAAACTGCATGAAACAATGATGAGGAATAAGTTTATTAATCCCCTAAAGATATTATAGTTGATAGCTGAGATAAAAGCTCCCTTGCCTTCTAATTGATCTTGCAGTTGTTGTCCTTGCATAAACTTGGAGTAGGCTTTTTCACCTTATATGATTTTTGATAAAGTAGTCATATGTCTAAGGTCATTCAAAGGTGATCATTCAGGCACAGTCTGAGTCTTGAAAATGAAACAGTGAGCAGACATCTGCACTCACTAAGATCTATTGGTATGATCAGAACTTATAAGTCTACTTCACTCATCCAAGGTAGTGATACCCTACCTATCCACAGTACTTCATAAGTATAAATTAGTCATTATAAATATGATCTCTCTCCAGCCATGCTACAGCATCACAGTTAACACTAGTGTTAGTTACACTTGCAAGTGCAGTGAAGTCATTTCCCTCACCCAAAACATCCATCTCAAGACCTAAAAGTAACTAGCATTCCAAAGAAAATAATGTCTTTGCATATGTTTATAATTCACATTTCAAACTATGTATAAGTTCTAGATGTGATTAGACAGGCTTTTAATAAATCTGTAAGTTCCTGATATACTCCTGTACCAGAGTTCCCAAATAAATTCCCAGGTAATGTATTCTCTGTTGTTCAAAGACTCAGTCATCAGTGAATTTATTAGGCTTAAACCTTTTTTCATTTCCTTTTTAATAGAAGATCACCAATGTGTAGCCAACCATCTATTAACAAAGCAACCATAACAGGTAAGAATATCTTTTTTAAAAAAAAATCTAAACTGAAAAATGCATTTTATAATAATAAACATATATCGCTTCATATCCTTATATTTGTTTTATTGAAGAGGTTTTGAGTTTTTGAGACACATAGTGACTCAAATTTGTCACTTTTAGTGTTCTATCCTATTAACTTCTATTTTTTTATTCCAGTTTTAATTCAAGTCCTTTCCCAATTCTTTTTCCTTATATACCAGTGTGTGACTGTGTCATGAATACATTCATTAATAACTTTTTGCAAGGAAATCTGCTAGAAATAAATAATGTGAGGAATCCAATCATCTTTTTTTTTGGGACATAGAGTTCTGTAGCAATACAGACAGAAAGTCATCATTTTAAAAGTGCTTATGCTATGAGGAGAAATTTACAAAACTGAATTTTCTGATTTAGAATTGTAAATCCTTTTTTTACAGCATTTGAATGAGAAAAAAAATCCTCTTAAAAGATAGTATTATTTCTAAGGAAACATTGAATAAGTGTAAATTCCGTTAATATTTTGGAAAATTTTACCCCACACTACTTTTGGTTATTTTGACAACAACCTGGTCTTGGATGTCTTTATGGAAATACACATTTTTGGGCCCCATATTTTCTACATCATGTTAATTCACAATTTACACTGTGTAATTTTCCAAGTAGTTCCTTTCTCTATCGTATTCTTTCAGAATGAAAGAGCATTTGCTTTTCTTCTTGATGGAAGTATACATATACTTATGAAACAGGCAAATTATAATTTAAACCACAACCAGAAATGCAATTTTCCATAATTTTCAGAATGCTTCATCTTTTAAATACAATACAATTATACATTTGTATCTCTAAGAAAAATTAGTACTTGAGCAATTTTGAGGAGCAGTGTGGCTTTTCAAAGTTCAATAGTTTCTGCCTTTAGTCTCTAGAATAAGTTAAAATCAGCTAACCTCTCACCTTAAAAGGACCCAGTCTTGGAAGTTCTGTAGAGTTTTATTCTCCTAGGAACTCATACAGCATGAACATTTGTGTGTAGGGCTCGTCAGGGGACAGAAGGTTAAGAGTTTAAACCTATTTTATAAACAGAAAGGCATCATGTTAATTAAATAGAAAGAAGATATAGTTACATATGTAGTCCATATATTCATATAGTATATTCATGATCCTTTGTTAATATATTTCTTGAAGAGGTAATTTGAGGCATTGCTTTCAAATTTTACCCTATAAACCATTGCAGTTATGGATATTACCTCTCTTTTTGATTTTGTGATTTGTCTTATAGCAGAGTAATCCAGAAGTATGCTAACTGGAGACAGAGATACTCAAAAATAGGGCTCTTTCTTTAACCCAAGGGACTAGCTTTAGAAAACCTGTAACACAGTGAAATTCATGACAGTAAAATAAAATATGATATCCAGAAGATGTGCATGCCTGTGAACGCTACCTTACATGCTCTCCCACAGCTATTTGCCTGAGGCCAACTTCGTTTCTCCAGCAGGAGAAGCTGCTCAGATAGCAGGACTCAAGACATTCTCTGTTGGAAGACACTGTTGGTCTCTTTAAATTCCCCCTGATCTGAAGGTTTCCATTCAGCTAATTCTCAGAGTATACTTTACATGTCAGCTATAAATCATCTGAAATTTTAAAGTTTAGGAAGGAGGTACTACAGTCAGCTCTCCCATTAGTCTAGAAAATAATTCTTTGCCAATAAATTCAAAGGCATCGAGAAAAGGCAAAGAATAGTAAGGATAATTTAATTTAATTTAGTTTAGCCTGATTTCTCAAAGATTCTGCTGGAATTACCATGCCCAAATTATGCATTGTACTGAATGATCTGGAGCCTGTGTGCACTGGTTAGAAGTGGTTGAAAGACTTCAATGATATAATGAAGATATAAAGCACTATATGAAAATGCATTTTGACTATTGAATGGAAATGGAGGCTGGGTACTATTTTGCATGAAAGGGTTTGACCATTCTTAGTTATAAGCTGGTTTTGATATTTCCATGGCAACAAATTTCATGGCATAGGTGCAGAAATATGCATAGGTTTGTTCTTGGGGCACACAGAATCCTAGTAAAATGTTTTAACAGCAGTAGGTTAAGAAGGAAGATATATTAAAAACACTTCTGCTACAATTCAGAGAATAATTGAAAACCCTTTCAGATGCTACTAAGTTTTTTGAATTCTTGTGGGGAATGTTCATAATGTAGCTTATACAGATCCTTCCTGCTGAGAAATTGTCCTAGTTTTGCTGTCCTCAGAATCTGTGTCATGGAGTATTCAGAACAATAGCAGCTAGGGTAGAGCCTCATCACGTCATCCAGATGGCTCAGCTTGCAATCTCAGCAAGAACTTATTGTCAAGGTAGCAATCTAGGTGACTGGAGGGCACAGTGTCACTAAACCATATTGATTATAAATCAGAAAACAAATGCTTAAGATAGAGATTTTTTGTTGCTAAACTGCCTGGAAGACATGCCTCTGGGAAGATTCTCTCTGGGGAAAGGGATGACCACAGAAGGGAACAACTGCAGAAGATATGGGGCTACCAACAAGGGAAACATGAAGAGTGATCTGGTAAAGCCAAGTAACTAAAAACACAAGACCCAAATTCTCTCTTTTGCTATTTTAAGAATTCATCATGAGGCATAAATTTGTGGCAGCATACCTTAGCAAAAAAAGTAAGAAACTATGACATTGAGAAGTGAAGCAGCACAGGAATTATATATTCAAATTCTTAGAAGTAACAGCCATCATGGTAGCCTTAAAATTTATGGAATTTTTTTCAACATAAATATGTAGAAGTTGTGATCAAAATAAAGTCTTTTTTATTCAGTATATCCTCCTGAATCCCTTTTGGAAATTGTGTTGAAAGAATCTAATGAATATCAATGACATACAATATCATGTTCATTATCAGACAACTATGCTATAGCATGCTGAGTGTCCTTTTGCAGGCAGATTAGGGGGTAGGACATGGGAGCTTTTCATGTAATAACAGAATTTTCTGATGGCACTTTTCCTCCTTGCTTAAACTCTAGGATGTAAATATCAGTTTAAACTGTAGTTAATGTGAATAAGCAGAGATGAAAACTGTTAGAAGCCTTCAAAGGGTTGACTTTCCTACAAGTGCCGTGTCTCTCATTACTGAGACCAGCCTGGGATAACTGGGTTTGCTGAACAGTTCTCTCGTACTTGGTGTTCTGTACTTCAACCAAAAGAGGGATTTCTCTCATAAAGAATCATATTTCCTGGTGTTTCATTTAAAACTGATGGTAATTGTCTTAACACAACCAGTGAAATACAAATATTTTGTTTTCAAAAAAATGAAACGATCTGTGACCCAAGTATTGAGTTTTCCAGTTTTATACTACAGTTCTGTCCAGCCATCCAGTCCACACTTCCAGAGTTTGCTTGTGATGGTATTGTGAGAGACAGTGTCCAAGGCCTTGCTGAAGTCATTCCATGTAACCACACCTGGAGTACTGCATCTAGATCTGGGACCCTTTTCTTGCTCCATTCCAGAGGGAGCCATGATCAGAGATGAGCAGAGAGGGCTGGAGCCTCTCTCCTGTGAATTCAGGCTGATTGAGTTGCACTGTTCTGTTCAGAGAAGTGGAGGTTTCATAGTGATCTTATTGTAGCCTTCAAGTACATAAAGGGGCCTACAGGAAAGCTGAAGAGGGAGCTTTACAAGGGTTTGTCAGGATAGGACAAGGGGAAACTGTTTAAAGCTGAAAGAGGGCAGATTTACAGTAGACATTACAAAGAAATTCAAAGAACTTTGAAACAGGTTGCCCAGAGAAGTTTTGAATGCCCCATCCCTGGAAGTGTTTTAGCAGGGGGTCTGAGCAACCTGATCTAGTGGAAGGTGTTGCAACTAGATGATCTTTAAAATCTCTTCCAATCCAAACCATTTCATGATTCCATGAATTCTAACAGTAGAGGAAAAGAAACAGATTTATATTTTGCAGTCAAGAGCATATTTAGATTTAGCTTCCATTGAAACCCCTCCATCTCATCCATGAAGTTCAGTAACCAAGTAGCAGTGCAGATACCTATTGTTCTAGCTAGTTTCAGATATCTCATTTTTGCAAAACAAGCTCACAATTTTTCCAACAAGTGTTTTGAATATAGGATTGATAATCATCAGCTTTAGTGGACTTGAACAATTCTAGTGGAGTTGAACCAGTTCTCCATCATTACTGTGAAAAGCACTTTAAATTGACATGCATATTGTTTTCTTAAACAAACAATATTATTTTTTCGTAAATAGGACAGTTTTGGAAAACAGCCATATTTGCATCAGGTACTCTTGTCAGTTAATCATTAAGAGGCCTTATCTAGGTCATGATAACCAAACAGAGAGTTATCTCACTTATAGCCTTGTTAGCCACAACACAAACAAAATCAGACTGCTTTATGAGATACAGGGCAAAAATTACATTCAGACTGAAATTCATTCATATATCCCCTGACCTGTAGTAAGTAAGGTATGCAGCTAACAGGTAAGGCATTGGAGAGCCTGGAATCTGCTCCCAACCCAGACTTTCACAGTCACTTCCTCATCTTTGGGGCTGAAAGGATTTATCTCTTGCACATGCAGAGTTTGTGAGCGTTTGATATTAATAAATGGAAGCCATATTTGCTCACGTTCAGAAAAAATTCAGAGTGTCATAGCTGGTGCAGCACTTTCATGTGCTGCAATTTAAAAAATAGCTGCTTAAATGGAGTCATTTAGTAAATTAGTTTTCCTTTTCAAAAAGTATTGGCTCTAGTTCGGCCCCATTTGTTTAGGGAAGAGGTTCTTATTTAACAGGATACAATTGTGAAGGCTTGCTGAATGCTTTGTTCATCTTGATTTGTAGAGTTTTAATTAATGTTTCAAAAGTTTTCTAACTGAAAGGCTTCAAATGAAATCTATATGTAGGTCAGAGGTTTTGTAAAATAGTGATTAACTTTCTTAAGGCAGAACAGCAGAAAGAGGACTGACATGGTTTTGAACAGATAAGCTGTTCAGGTACTATCTCACATTCAAGGAAGTGAATAAAACCAGGCTACAAACCAGAACACTCTCTGTATTTGAATAGTGCTCTTCAACATTGATATCTGATAGAAAAATACATAAGCTTTGATAAAATAGAAAGTTAAATAAAGAAATAGAAGTCATATTAAAACTAACCACTTGAATCAAAAATTAGGAAATAAAAGTAGGTGTTTTGCAGTGTGAAGATGACAACACTTGGCCCTTGTGTATGAATTCAAATTTTCAAGTCTGCTTCAGTAGGAATATCTGGTGGTTATTAAAGTGCATAGAGATTAGAACGCATCACAGGGCTGACCTCTGCTTGTTATCTTCATCTAGCACTTAAGATTACTTTTTATTAGGACTGCAGTGTAGTAGAGCCTTGATTTTGTTACAGACTTACACATTTTGGAGTTAGACTAGGCATCCATTTCATAAGAAAACATGAGAGGCCTTATCAATCTCCATATCAATAATCTGATATGTAATTCCACATAAATCTTTGCTTCTTACTATCAAATTGGTCTCATAGTTTGCTGCACCAGTAGAAGTCATTATATCACCATTTCACCCAAACTGTCCACTTTACTGGAAAGAGAGACAGGGTGACAAGCTTCACGTGCTTCTTCTCCTTTCAGCCTGTGCCACTTACAGGCACTGGCAGGGTGGCACAGCAGAGAACTGCACATGACCCCAGGCTGTATTTATTGTATTCATAACAGCAGCAGAACAACTGAAAAGAGTGGAACCTGGTTTGGTTTTTAGGGCAGAGTTGAGAAGAATCAGAAAGAAAAACAGGACTGTTGCCTGTGTAATTTTTCTCATTACTTTTACAAATGCTGTCCTTTGTGTGATGAATATAGAAAATAAAACTGAAGCAGATGTGGTTTCTGGTATGACTGTTGGATGCAGTCTGAATGTACCTTCTTTTCACATGTTTATCCAGATTCTGACATTTTTGATCAGGGATACATTATCACCTGTCCAGTTTAAAAGATATATTTGAACGTAGATCTTTTTTTTTTTTTTCCTTCAATACATTACTGAGAAATTGGCCTATTCAAGCCTATTCACTTTCCTGAGTATCAATTTAAAAAATTAAGGGCTACATTGAAATCACCCATCAAAGTGCATAAGTTCTGCTTTTACTCAGGTTCCTGAGTAAGGAGCCTGAACACAGCAGTAAATAAGAGCAACCAGAAGCCATGGTCAGACAACCCTGGAGACCAGCTACAACAAAGCCTCCCTTTTCTGTATTTTTTCTCTTTGCCTTCATCTTGTTTTATATTCTATAAAATTACTCCTCTCCAACTGAAAGGTGTAATCCCAGGTCTGATAAGTAGGAAAATTCACTTGTGCCTACTGCAGGAACTAGGATTAAAAGTTTTAAGAATAAGCAATGCCTAAAATTCAGTCTCCTGCTCTCAGGCCAAGAGTTACAATATATTCAAGCAAAAAGACCTCTTTTTCCAATGTTAGGTAACTCAACTCAGAAAATATTTAGTAGTGGGAACTTGTCAGCATAGGAGCAATTGATTGGAATACAGTCATATATTCAGACATGCCCCTGTGCTTCACGCCTCCCTTTGGCTCTCTTGGTAACAAATCCCTCTGAACAACCACATGCATTCTTTGTAGTCAGGGGAGGCAAGCAGGTGTCTCAGGGGATCCACATGTTCTGGAGAGCCCCTAACCCCTCACAATGCCTATGCAAAACTTGAGTTACTATGGAAGTTACTTTGGTGACACTATCCATGAGAGACACCAGCAGCCTAGCACAGTCTCAAATATTCTAAAGTATTCCCTACCAGAAACTTGTCAGGGAAGAGCTGCAGTGAAAAAATTGTCAAATTTGGCTTTGGGGCTTTTGGAGGAATGATGTGAGGCAGTGAAAGAGCCAGTAGTTGTTACTGGAGAACTTTGACTTGAAATGTTAATTGTGCCAGGGTATGACTTTAAAATTTCCTGATCAAACCTAAACCATAGTTCTCAGCCAGGTTTTCATAGCTCAATGACTCTTGCTTTCTGTTAACAGAATTGAAAAATCTGTGTGCTTTTGTCATAGTCCTTAATCAGCTCACCAGAAGATCCATCTCTACCAAGCAGAAGCAAATTTTTTTTGTGCTAGGAAAGTCTTGATTTTATTACTCTTATGACAAAATTCTGAGTTAATGAAGTAGCTGTGGTCACATGAATATGGTTTTAGCTATTATGAAATACTAAAAATTATTCCCATATATCTGATTAATTATTCATTCTGCGCACAGTATTTTAAATTAGTTTCTGCAATGATATTTATGTTTAATGTTTAAATTAGATTTGAATTCAGATGAATGTTAAGACAAATAAAAAATATAGAAGTGAGACAAAAAATTTAAGATCTATCTCTTAAATCATAAGATATTATGATAAAAATAAGAGGTTTATTTTCTTAATTATAATGAACAAGGTAGGATTATAGCCAAGTGAGTGAATTTTGCCACTATATAACTTACTACTATGCTAAAAAATGTGAATTAAATCCAGAGTATATTACAGAAGTGACTATTGGATTAGCAAGCATTTACAAATTCCCCTTGTACCAAGTAAATCATATACTAATAGCTTACTTAGCGCACATACCGTAAGAGCTATGGATTAATTAGTCTTTAAGGAGTACAAAGATGACTAGAATAAAAAGCCTAGGAAGGAGTCTGTGCCATAGAAATTAAGGAGAAAATCAAACAAGAGTTTCAAAACCTGGAAAGCTAAGCTAACTAAATGTTATCAGCAGGATCTGGGAAGGTCCAACAGATGATGGTAGGCAACTAATGGGAAAGAAAACAGTATTTGTTTGGGGAAGAGTCTTTAGTATTGGTTTTATCATTACTGTAGATGTGGTTGGTTTTACTATTCCTATTACTGGGTTTGAACTCTGCTTTTCAAGGGAAAAAAGAAAAATCAGAATTTTGTGTAGGTTCATTCTTTTGAACTGGATTTCAGCTAATACCAGCAATGGCAAATGACACCTGACCCCCAGACTGTGTTTTGTATCCTGCCCTTCCTCTGAACTTTGTGTTTCCTAAACAGAAAGGGATCTATTTCAGCATTTCAGCTGCAGAAATACATTTCTTCTATAGTGTCTTTCTCTCTTTCATTGTTTTGGGTTGGGTTTTTTTGTGGGTTTCGGGGGGGAATCTCAAAAAACATTTTTTGCCTATCAGTTATAGGTTAAAGAGTATTTGAATCTCATCAAATTTTATCTCATGAATCTCACCATAGTCTCATCTGTTTGTTTAAATCTAGTCATTCCTCATTCAGTCTTCAACTCTGAAGACCTATCACATAAAGGAGATGAGCAGAGAAGTGCTAGTCTTACAGTTATACATGTTTTTGCAGTTTGAGGTTGTATTTTGAAAGAGCAAGTAGCTGACTTAGTTACTATGCATATGCCTTTCACACAGGAAAACAAGTTTAACCCACGTAGTTATCACATGCTTCTGCTGCTTGGAAATGTATGTAAGCCTGTTACCTATCAGTCACAGACATTCCCATTATGATATTGTGAAACCAAAATCTGTTTGCCTTGTCTCTGCTGATTCTCACAATGAAATCTGTGAGTTTTTGCTTTCTGAGTAAAATCTGAAACTGCAGCACCATCAGTCTTCTACAACACTTTTCTCTGGTCTAGTGTAGCTCCATCCTCCTTGCAGATTCATACTCCCTTGACTTGGGTTTTGGGTTTGGGTTTTTCTGCCTTAGGAGGCCGGTGTGGCTGTATGATATGATACAGTGAAAAGCCATGGTGTGGGAAGATGGTAGGAAGAAAAAGCCTCAGTGCACACTCCAAAAGAGAAGGGCACAATTCTGTTTCACAAATATTATTGTCTAAGTATATCCACTGAACACAGAGTTGATGCTCAAAGGAAAAAATATTTCTTCAACAAAATTTTGTGGTAAGACCTGGTGTGCTGGTGTGCTGAAACACAGTTGCCAGTTATACTTTGAAAACTCTTTTCTCCAAAAAAAGTTAGTCTTCTCTATAAAAGAAGGGATATAAAAATTGTACATATTTTCCAAGAATTTCTTTGAAATTTTGTTGTTAAAATAAACAGATATTTCTACCTCATAGTATACACAAGTTTACTCATACTCATTTATTTTTGAAAACTGTATGCTTTGACGGTTCTGTGAGAGGTCAGTTCTGCAAGCATTATTTCAAATCACAGTGCAGTCCTGAAGAGCTGAATTATAAAACATCTACTAAGGCCACATTACTTTCGTAAAATAAAAAAAAAGGCTTACATAATAATTCTACAGACTAAAATTCCACAGAATAAAATCAAAATATAATAAAAATTTTCTTAACAAATACAGTTTTTTCAAAGTAACAACTCCATCAGTCAAAAATACACCTTAAAAATCCATCTTTCTCCTAAAAAATATAATTAATTTTTAAATTTTTTGACTTTTTTTCAGCAAGTTGGTGGAAAAAGCAGATTACCATTTTACAGTCTGAGTTACTGATTAGCTCCTTTCTGGCAGTGCTTGGACAAGTTTATCTGGAAGCTAGTGCTAATATTTCAGTCCAGGGAAAGAGCTTCCCTAGTGCATTCTCAGGTAACCTTGCAAATGAGGATCTCATTCTATTTAGTGAGCAGACACCAACAGAAATGAAGTACAGTGTGACTTTCCTCCATCAGAATAAATGCTCAATGTTAGTTAAATCTCCAGGCTAAAGCTGACAGTCTCAGAGATCCATGGCTAGCACATTAAAGCTGGTTTACCTATGATCAGATCCCTAGCATCAGCAACAACATAGCTTTAAATAAAAGTTATCACCTATGTAAAGTCCATACTATTTTCACTACTTTCACTTTCCTTTTCACAAGATTGCTTCTGGAACTTCTCAGACTTGTCTCTGTTGTGTTGCTGGTTGTGTTGCAGGAGGATGGACTGTTACCAGGTGACAGTCAGGATCATCCACAAAGGCTTTAGTCTCTGCAGCCAGCACAGTAAACTAAAGCATGAACTATTTCATAGAAGGATTGTTCCCCCCAACTAAAGTTTAATTGTGAAACTGTATAGTGGAAGAACAGGACTCAGAAAGTAGTGTTCTTGATTTTGTTCACTTCATACAGTCTGTTCTGTTAACTGCAGTTGAGAACAGAAACTGTCCTTTAAAGGGGCAGGCAAGGGTGGAAGGGGTTCTGCTTATTGTATTCTTCTTCCCCATGAGGAGAAGGTTATTCATGATACTACCATAGCCATTATTTCTATCTGGCCATATTTCAAGGCTTAAATTTTTGCTTCTTGCAATTACAGAAAATCCAGTAATATGAAAACATTCAGTGTTACTAACACTTTGGAAATGTGTAGGTGAGAATAAATGTCAGGTTCTCCCATGAAGTGGAAATGTTAACACAACAGACTGTAGTCCATCACAGCTGTAAATGGGAATGGAATTTCATGGCTACTCCTAAGGCAAAGAACATGGATCAGTGGTTGTCATTGTGCATGAGTCTGTAAGGTGGATTTATCAGAAACACCCAGCTAAAAATTACATTTGAGGAAATAAATATCCTCTGGCTACTAATGCTGGGGAAAAAAATATAATCTAGCCTCTAATTTTAAAATTGTTTTACCTTAACTTTTAATGTATTGTTATCCCATCCTGAAACTGTATGTATTTACCTTGTATAGGTAGTTTCCTGCCAGTTTAATGTTTACTACTTTCATGGTGGACTGAAAATCATTACAAGTTTATTTTTTAAAATATACTAATACGACATATAAATTAAAAGATTTTATTTACTCCTGTAAGTGCACAGACAAAGCACTTTAAATGGTGTAGGGACTGTTTTCTGATAATCTTTGCTGCTATATTGATGATCTTAAATGGATTCTACAACCTAGACAAATAAAAGGCTTATCTCATTTGAAGGAGTTACACAAACAGAATTTTTTTAGTACGCTTAGACTCAAACCTCCCAATAACTTCTTTTGACACCTATACACAAAGACAAATACATTATTTTCCCAGATCCAGAGTCTTGAGATTATCACAGGTAGTATGAATGGACTGCACATTCAGAGCTGACAGTTCCACTGGATCTTAAAACTATTGCATTCAATATAAATAGAATTCAGGCAATTTTTTTTCCAATGGTCATTGACCATTATGCATGAATCTTATCAGTTTTTTAAAAGTATCTTTTAATAAATGGAAATATGGGTTTCCTTTCACTTATTTCTCAGTTACTGCTCTTGGTTTGACTGTCCAGTCTGGAATTGAAGTAACTACCTCAGTGAGTAGAATTTGATTAAGTTTTTTCAGACCTGGCCAAGATTTGACGTAATTTTTTCCATTTCTCTTTTTCTGGGTTTTCACCTTGCTACACAGGTCGTATAAATGATAGCAGTCCTCTGCACTTGGTAGTATTACAGTTGTTTTCATTGAAAAAGGTGATGGCTGGTCTGTATTTGCACCTTTATTGCTGTGTCTGGAAGAGTGACGACAATAACAGTCCAATTTTAAAAATTAAGGAATTTAGTCATTGCTTTAGGGAGCTGTCTGTAAACGGATTAAGCCTGGTTGCCTCAAACCATTTTTGACAGTTTTTTCAGTCTTTTTTAAACAAAGGCCAACTGTAGCTTAATCCTGTTGATGCAGCAGGACAATTTTATAACACATCTCACCTTCTGAAGAAGAATCACTAGTTGGAAGAATGTAGATATAGGACAGGCTCTGTTTTTCTATTTCCTCCTTTACATTATTGTAAGAGACAGCTGCCACTGTGACAAGAATAATATATGCCTGTCAGATTAAGAAAATGCTGCTAAATTTCCACTCCTTTCTCTTCTAATTCAACCTTTTTGAGTCCTATTGCTTTCTGTGGAAATTACTCACTTCCTGTAATTGAAAAGAATGCATCTGAGTGTTGTGCTTACTTAGCAGAAAAGGAACATGTATAATTTCTATATGGTTTTTCTATCTCATTATCCATGCATAGCCAACCACTTTTTAAAACAGATGTAACAACAGCAACAGATGTACTTGTGGAGTGCAGATATTAGAATGAAACAATGCAAGACCCTCAGAAGCAGCAGGTGTGTCTGCAGTTCTGCCAGTCTGTTACACTTTGCCTCTGCATGTCCATCAAAGTGCCACTTTCCACTTTGTGAGCTGAAGTCATACACAGGACCAACAGCTGCAATTATTTTGAAAAGTAATGGAGTTTCAAGTGTTTTTGCTAGGACTGAATATTTGGCTCTCACTTTTGGGTGGGTGGGAGGGCTAATGATTCATTATGTTCACAGTACATCAGTTGCAAACTGTTAAAATGCAACTGACTGTAAAATCAGAAACAATCCAGGAATTGGTATTAGTATGTAAAAAACCTGGGGCTTAAATTATGCTAATACATTTCATCCAAAAGGTAATTTTGCTTTAGATTCAAGGACATAAACTGGGGTAATTTTATAAAATTGAGTTTGTTGGATTTTGTACATATACAATATGTTGTGGAGGTTAGACAACACATGAGGTATGGATGCACAGTAATGGTTTGGACAGGAGAGGAAAGCTTGTAGGAACAGACATTTTGGGACATTTATAGTAACAGCTGATAACTGACAATTAGCCAAGTCACGTTATGAGGTGCACACCAGACTGACACACTGCATATTTCATATGTAGTGCTGCATATTCTGCATATTTCATATGCTGCAATTCATATGCAGGATTCATATGCTGCATATTTCAGTGTAAATCCTGTAAGACTGAACATCATCAAGCCAGTCTAGCACACTAATCATTGTCTTCCTCTCCCACAGTTTTCACACCAGCTCAGGCTTGGAATGTGTTTTGTCTCATAAATTCTCAGAAGTTCTTTTTCCCTTTTGTTTTCTACAACACAGTGTCTGCAGTTTGATGCAATATCCTGCCTGGCATGTCAGTGGCCTTGACCTCCCAGCTGCCAAACACACTTCTAATGCCTGTTTTTTTCCACACGGGTTTCCCAGCATCATGTTGAGCATTCAAGCATTGCATCCATATAGCTTAAATACTCCCGAAGGAATGTCAGTCGTCAAACCCCATCACTCATGGTGCCAAAATAACCATACGGTGCCGGGTGCTTCTCATCCTCCTGCTGCTGTGTTTAGGTGGGATGCCATCAAAAACAGAGATGCTAGGTGTGACACGACACAGCCATCGAAGGGAAAGGCTCGGCCCCTCGGGGTGAATGTTCTAGACACTTCGGCCAGAAGCCACGTTGCTCAAACCTTCAATGCCTTTAGGAAAACAACTTCCCTGGCTCTCGACGGAGCTCCCCGCGGTGCCGGCTGCCGGAGGTCCCGCGGCCCCGCCGCCTGCTCAGCCCCGGAACACTCGCCGCGATGGCGGGAGCGAGAGTCGGCTCCGGGCCGCGTAACCCGTGCCGGGGGCTGGGACAGGGCTGGACGGGGCGAGGCCGGCCGGAGGGCACGTCCAGCGACGGCACTGACGGCCGCGGGAGCGGGGGAAGCGGCGCCCGGAGCGTCCGTCCCCCGTCTCCGCCCCTCCTGACGCGGGCTGCGCCCGGTGACATTCCAGAGAGGGCGCACAGAGCCGGAGCTGTGTCACCGACACGGCCCGCGGCTGGAGCCGAGTTCTTACGTGTTTGCAATCTGCGGGGTCATGTCTGTGGAACCTTGGAGCGATCTAGCTGAAAGGCACCTTAAAGATCATCTTCTTTAAAGCGCTCTGCCATGGGCAGGGACACCTGGGCTAGACCAGGCTGCTTACAGCCTTATCCAGCCAGGCCCTGAGCACTTTCAGGAGCAGGGTATCCACTTTTCTGGGCAACCTGTTCCAGTGCTTCAGCATCCTCACAGTAATGAATTTCTTTCTGACATTTGATATAAATCTCTCTCCTTTCTGTTTAAAGCTATGCTTGCCTATATAAAATGCACTTCTCCAGCTCTCTTGTAAGCTGCCTTTATGTAAACAAAAGCCACAATAAGGTCGCTCTGATGCCTTCTTTCCAGGGAATCCCAATTCTCTTAGGCTGTCATAGTTGGATCTGTAGGATCTGGAGGGAGAGGATTTAGATGCACCTGCAAATTTGTGTTTCTGGGGAAAAAAAATCAAAGTCTTGTCATTGGAATCACGTTAAAAATACACTGTGGCAGTAACCAATGCACTTTCATACAATATAGAAATTTGTATTTCCTTCAATATTAACTACTGAATTAACTAATTAACTACTCTAATTCCTCAATATCCCTATAAAGTCATAAAAATCATCACCAGTGTTGATATGACACTATAAAGTGTCAAATCAAACTCAGATGTCAGATGTGGTTTTGCAATCTGCAAGTAAATCTCAGTATCTCTTATTCAACCACATAAAATTTTAATCTCTCTCCTTTTTTTTTATGGCTTTATGCTTTTTTTGATGTTTGATATTTCTAGTGTCCCTACTCCTTAATATATGCTTAAAATTGGCTTCAAATGAGACAGCATCAGTAGGATAACACTTTTTCTGGTTTAGGCTTTAGTTATACACTGCACATAAGGCATATGTGGGGATAGGTGTACATTTCTAAAGGTCTTGGTAGTCTGTGCAATGAGTGAGAATTCTGTTCTTCAAGTCCACCCTAGAGCCATTAATTAGAGTGTTATATGTCAATAGTGTCAGGAAAGAGGTAAATTTCCCTTGTCTGGAACAATAACACGTGATCAAAAGAACTCCTTTCCTCCTACATCTAGAAGTCAGCAATCTGCTTAGAGCATCTTCTAACTCTGTGTACCTTTCCCTCTGTTGACTTTGGATGTGTCACTGTGATCTCTGAAAATCCTGCTGCTAGCATTGTGAAACAGTTCCCATTTTCAGATTTAACAGTAGATACTTTATGAGATAATCTAGAAAATGTAGCTGAAAGAGACAGTTTGTGCCTGTCTAACTGTGGCAGTCTGTAACTGGATTATAACTGAATGATGCTTAAATTGGCTAGCTTTCTATAGCCTTATGGATGTGGACATGAATTCACTTAAATGAAACACTTTTAAACTAATTTCCCAGAGAGCAGTGGTTGCCCTGAAATGAGAATGTCCCTGTTTGCAGGGTGCACATCAACCATTGCAAGACACTCTCAGTTTGTAATTTTCCTAGTTACTTTTGTAGTTTTCTTCAGCCTGAGCCTCTACATCATGTATGTGATACTGTGTATTAATATCACACTAATTTGCCCAGTAATCCATAAAACATCTTGGAAATAAAAGAGTTATGCATTAAAGAAAAGAGAGAAAAAGGGAGAGAGAATTTACAGTGATACTTTCTGTATTTCTCCAAATCCTTTTAATGATAAATTTCCTGCATTTAGAATACTGTGCTCCATGAAAGAACTTGGCTGAGGACTATGCAAATGGTCCTGTAGTCCTTTATTTGGTGCTTGAGTCATTTAATTTACCTTATAAAATCCTTAGACTATATGAGAATTATTTCAATGTACATTAATTGTTACAGAATCTTTATTGTAATTGAGCTGCCCTTGAAATAAGTTGAGTGACTCTGCCTTGAATTGTAACATTTACTATGTAAGTTAGCTGTTATCATTAGTTAGATTAGTTATCTAGTAGTTGTTATTATTATAAATATTCATTATTAGTTTTTTATCTTTCACATTTCTGATAAATTTGCTTAAAATATTATAATGAAGGACTTTATTCTTATTGATATCATAAAGGTGTAAGATCTGCAAGGAATGGAAGTGTTTGCATCACTTCATGTAATAAAATTTACATTATTAATACACAAGTAGTATGTATGGTGTGACCTTATAAACTCGACTAGAAAACACACTGTAACAAAGACACAAGTCACAGAAACAGAGGTCTGACTGTCTTTTCCAGGACTAGTCATCCAGTAGTGATGCATTTTACAAAATATCAGTTCCCTTCTCGTGGTTGTTGCCAGTCTGCTGTCTCCAGCCTGAGCTGCTGCATGGGGTGGTTGCCATTCTGCTCAGTGCCTAAGGGAAGTTTGCACAGGAGATAAATTGCAATGGTGACTCTTGCAAGCATCCTGGATATTCTCATTCTGCAACATCTCTGTTGCCAATGGTGTTTCGAAAGACAACAATACAAGAGTGTTTTGCTACCCTTCAGAATCAGATTCTTAGAAAAACACTCTTAGTTTTTCCTAAAAGATTAACACTTAAAGATTTACTTGTTTAAAAAAAAGAAAATCCTGTAAAAGAATATTGTTGGCATACTAAACTTTGGAAAATGAGCTCATATATAATTTCTGTACATTTTCCATTCAACAGTTCTGTCCTATGCAGATTTTTAAATCTAGAATAGGGTTAACACATAACATGAGTGTCCTAGAAAATGTGGTTTTAAATCTGGATGTTGACTATCCTGTGTTGCACAATCAAGGGTAGGAAGGCAGTGTTAGAGAGTTAGTGAAGTTAGCTGGACTTTCTACGTGAAAAAGTCAAAATACTAAGGATGTTAAGATGACATATTTTTGTCACCTGATTATAATTTGCAAGGTCAGGACTAACTCATTCCAGCTATTGTCTGAAAAACAGTAAATATTTTAGTATTGGAGGAATTTACTAGTTGCAGCTAATCAGCTTTTTAAAATGGGATATTTTTCAGTGTTTCTGAAGATGTTTGTGCTCACACTGTGATGTTCTCGATTGTTGGCATTACTGATTTGAAAACAAGAGAAGTCTCTTTTTTTGTTGCTGCTACCGCTGTACCAGTAAGCAGCTCCAGGCCTAGGAAAGGGCTTGTGCTGATAAGCTATAGCTGCTGGTCTGCATCTCAAAGAGGTTTTTATTATTATTCTTAGAATGTAAAGGAAAAAGGCTATAGTTGGGTAGATTCAGAAGAAAGAAATGAAGGAGTTATGAAGGAAAATACCACTTTGATGGCATTATTTGGCATGAGAGGCAGTCTACACAAAACAGCAGCAGACTTCATTGTAGTAGTTTTAGATCAACACAGCAGGTGGAACATAGGGGCATAATTTCAATCAGAATGGCATAACTTTGCTAACATATAGACAAGATCCTGCTTGTGTGGAACTGCAAATGTCACAGTTTAAAGGTGAAGGGACCAGATAAGTAATGCCTCTGGACTGAGTCAGGAATGAGATCAGAAGATAGCTTGTAAAGTATTTAAACCCTAATGCAAATAGCTAATTTTTGGCACATTAGAAAAGAAGTAGCCATAAGACAGGTATTATGAATTGTGTGAACATACAGGAACTGAGCAAGTCAGGGAGATCAGGTCTGTATTCATGTTCTCACAAAGTTTTAAAACTATTTTGTTATCTATTTTCTTGGTGGAAGTTATGACTTGTGTCATGCCAATTGCCAGATCCTGCTGCCATGAAGCACCCGCTGGGTATATTCTTACTCAAGCCCTGAAATTGTTTCTAAGAAGTAGCTAATAAACATGTTTCTTTGTACCTTAATGATGCTTTTGTCGCTTTTACTGGAATTGCATTGATGTTTACAGGTCTCCTACTGATCAGGTTAACACATGTAATAGCTCATAAGAGGAGCTATTTATTTTCTAGATTTGCCTGTGCAAGCCTGAACTATTAGGTTCTGCAAATCAATGCTAACAACATGAAAAGAAAAAGCAACAGGCTTTGAAGCATAAAGTTACACTTAATCAATATAAACAATAAAATCTAGGGTCTTTTGGGCAATATTTTGAGAAAAATTAGAAAGGCCATGCCTCATTGTTAGCCAGGTGTACAATTTAAAGTTCTTTGGTGACTTTGTTTAAAGATAATAAAGGATTGGGTTATGCTGTTATTAAATAGCTCTGACTTTGAATTCAAGGAAACTCTAAGAATAAAACTGCATGTTTAACGTTTATTTGTGACTTCTGATAGTTAAATACAGGAATTCCTTGTAAATCATTATGAGCTTTTTCATAATTTCCAATAAGAGAAATAATAGCAAAATGGGGTATGAAATAAAAGTGCAGTATACAGGTTGTATAAGTATATTCAGTGAAATAATGAAATAGCTCAGGAAATGTTCAACAATAAAAAACCATTAGGCATCCATGAAGGTTGTTATAGAGAGATTTTAAAGGTCATGCTTGCATTTAACTTGGTTATAAAATAATAAACTACTTTTCCCAGGTACTTTATCTGAATATCAAAAACACAACTGGAAAGAAACCGTAAAATCAATAACATCCTTTTGTTTCATTGACATTATGTGCATGAAGCTACATTAACTGTACCAAAAATATCCCTTTTGTGTCAGTGAGTTCCAACAGACAAAGAAGAAAGAAATGAATACATTGCCACTTAAAGAGTAATAGCTTCAAAAAAATAATAAGCATCCTTCCATGGGTACTGTATTTTATTTTACTTTATTTTATTTTATTGGAAAGACACAGTCCTTTCTTGTGGACTTTGGACAAAAATGCCTCACTTTTCTGCCCGTACTTTTTTTCCTTCGGGCCTGATATCATACTGCAGGATGACATCACTGCAAAGCATTAATTTAAATTTTATTACTAGTGCTTTATATTTGTTTACATTTCAATCTGGCATTCTCTTTGAAGCCTATTGACATCTATTATCCCTTACTCTTTCACCCTTCTTACCACAGGATGTTGGCTGACATTATTATTTACCTCATTAGTGTTGTAATAGTTGTTCTGGGATTCTAAATTTTAATTATATTGCAGTATGCACTGCTCTGTTAGGAATCTTTCACACAATGAAGGAGGTACCAAATCGGAAAAGTACATTTGTATATTTTATCTTTGTTTAATTATAGTTTTACTAGCAAATAAAAAAAATGCCTTCTGTGAAAACCTTTCTTTGAGCATCACCTGGCTTAAAGAATGGAACTTAAAGAATGGTTTATACTTCTGTGAGAATTTGTATTTCAGCCTTTCATCCAAAAAAAAAAAAAAAAAAAAAGAAAAAAAAGGTTAAATAATGGAAGTTAAAATCCCTTTTAAAGAATATTCGTAACTGAGACAAAGGGGATATTAAAGTTAAACTTGGCTACACACCATTCATGAATGTTCATGGAGATTTGTAATTCATGTTTAAGTGAAAGAGGCTTTTATAGATAATGCCCTTGGGCACATGGTGGGATTTTTGGGGATGGTGCTGTGCAGGGCCAGTAGTGGGACTTGATGATCCTTGTGGGTCCTTTCCAGCTCAGCTTATTCTGCGATTCTGTGATTCTGTGATTCTGCGACTCTGTGATTCTGAGTTAGAAATACATGGTGGGGCAGACTGAATTTATGTGTGCAGATGCACAGTGATAAACAACTTTCTCATCTCAAATCTTTAAATGACAGTGTAGAGCCCAGGATTTTTTCTTCTTAACATACTACTGACTACCTTCATGTACTTTGTTGCTGCAGATGTCATGAATTTGGGTGACTGGTTCTGAATTTTTATGCATATTAGAGAATTTAATGGAGTGTCCTTACACCAGTCTGTTTATAGTGATTAAAAATGCTAATCTGGTGCTTCTCAATAGGCATTTGTCAAGTAGAGTGGTGCAGTGAAATCCTTTGTAATTTATTGTAGGGAATATAAACCAATGTCTGTGTAGAAAGCAGAAAGAAAACAAAACAAGAAAATGATAAACCTGAATTTTGGGAGTGCCTTAGAGCTGTTAATTCAGATACTAGCTGAATTACTTGCATCTAAAATAGTAAACAGAAGTAATCTGAATTGTTTTAAGTCATGAATAAGCCAAAACTGCTTTCATTTATCTTAAACTAGGAAAGAAAAAATGAGTGAAGGGAAAATTAACCTTAGTTTTTTCAGGACATCACCAAGTGTGAGGATCTAAGGACATACCCTACTGCTGCATTCATCTGTGGGAACAATTATGTCAGATACAGTGGTACTGAGCTCACCATGACAACCTTTTCCTTTTGGGTAAAAGTTGTCTGTAAATTTCCAAAATAATTTCAAATATGAACTGCTAATTGCATGGAATGTGTTTTAGCTATGTATTAGGACTGAATTATCTGGGAATTTGTTGAAGGATGAAGGATGATAAAAGTTTCTATTTCCAGTTATGCAATTCAGACCAGTTTCAGTAGGTAGGAGATTCCTTTGTGATGGATTAGGTAAATACAATCCCTAGTTCCAAGAAACACTTTTGTTTGACCTTGTCCTTCACTGTTGAGTAGTGTGCTCTTACCTCCATCCAAAATTTCCTGCTTAAGTGACGTATTAAAAAATATACTTTTATATTTAAATATAAAACAAAATGTAGCAAACAATAGGAATTTTGCTGAAATAAGTTCAATCTATTTCTGGTGGAATGATAATTTAGAATTTAAAAGAAATATGACAGAACTGTCTGTTTTCTTGCACTCCAAATTTCTCCATGGAACAACAGAGAGAAAAGTTCCTTTAGGAACACACTTCCTTCAGCATATTCCCCCTCTATCACACTGTGGCTGCATAGCCCAAGCATCTCAGGACTTCTGTTGTGTTGATGATGTTGATTAAAGCATTATAATTGTGTCCTTTCCTTCTTACCAATAAGTGTCATTTTCTGACAGAGCTAATTACACAGCCCTCCTTATCATGTTAAACAATATGGCAACGATGTAGTTTTTTGCTTTGCCCAAACTTTGCTTTTTTTTCAGACCTGGTGACAGACTCATGGCTGATGACTGTATTGTAGGCCACTAATTGTATTTGTACCAGCAAATTGTGACCTTCGTAAGCACACAGCATATCAAATTCTGCCTGAATGCTAGGGAGATTGCATCTTCTCACATTCTCTTCCCTCATGAGTTTGTCCTTCCACCTAATTCTTTTGCTAATAGTGAAGTTTTTCTTATGATAAGCAAGCAGATCTTACGTGTTTTAGTTTGCTTCCTTAGCAGACTCAACCGGAAAATTCCTATATCTTTATTTATTGCAGCAGATGTAAATGGAACACTTGCTCCCTTCCCAAGCATAATATTTTCCTCTTTTGGGTATACTGAGGACTGTCATTCAAGTATCACAGCCCTTGGTGGTGCAGCGTAATGGAACACTTGAGTTAGATATGCCTTTTATTTTCTCTGAGAGTTTGCCATCCCTACTATATTAACTTCAGCTGCAAGTCGTATTTTGCCCCCAAATTATTCTCGTGTAAATGGTGATGCAAGTCAAATTGTGCCCCAAAATGATTATTGTTTTATTAATAAAAAATAGAAGATTTTGAAGGTAACAGAGAACCTGAGAACCGTTTTTAATCACATTACTTCTAGATAAGGGTGATTCCTAGGTGGAATCCTGAGTTGAATTTCAGAGGATGTCACAGTTGTGGATAAGCAAGGTATATGGTATAGATTTCATAACTTATTTCCCCCCTCTGTGTCTCTCTGTATCTGAATACAGATACTTTATGTTGCAGACTGTGTCTTAATACAATGTTCTTCAGTAAGTATAAGTAGAGACTTGAAGTTCAGGTTTTTAACTCCTTTAGCATTATTATAGTATAGTATAGTATATAATTTATCCATCTTAAACCAACCAATGATCAAACTTCTGTAGAAATTTACAATTCCATAAAAAAAATGGATTTGATTTTTTCATGTAATGTAATTCATATTTCCCATTGCCTCATTTTATTTCTCTGTAGTAAAACAGGGTTTTACTTGATCAGCACCATAAGTTTATCTAAACTGTCCTTCTTGCTTGCAAAAAGCTATACTGATAACACCTGTGAGCAGATGAATGCTAGTCTTATGTGAAATACTACTCTAAAACACTGAGTATTTCTTCCACTCAATCCTCATCTGTAAGGAATTATAGAATTCTTGGCTGAGTTCTTTTCATGTGACGATACTCCACATGTTAAGGATGGGGAGCTGGAAGGCATGATGAGGATGCTTGCCAAGAATAATTGGCTTCTACTGTGTGGAGCAGCTCCAATATTGTATTACAGTGTGTAATTTGGGTGTGCATATTGCCTGTAGTTCAAAGCATTTCATTAATCTGCAGCAGCAAGCTGAACTTCCTTTGGACTGGCTCATGACGTATTTACTGAGCAAGCTACATGCAGCACTTGAGAAAGGGATTGTCATTTCCAGCTACAGACAGAGTTATCTTTGGAATATAAAGAAATTAATCCAGGTCTTATTCTTTCCATTTTTTTCTAATGACTGTCATATTCTGCCAGTCATTCTTGTGGATTTCTATTAAATCTAAAACTCTCTTTGCTGGCACATGGATGTAGATGGCAAGAGTAATTGTGGAACTCTCTGTGGATTGGTAAATGAATTGTTATATCCTTGTATACATGCTATTTATTAAACTGTAGCAGTGTTCTCAAAAGCATGTTTCTGCTAGTTCAGATTTGTCATCTGTAACTTATAGAGACATTAAAGTTTTTTGGTTGATTGAATCTGTTTTGTTTTCTTTTTTCCAAGCACTTTTTATGTGCTACTCCTACTCTTTATCTGTATATATTCCTTTAGACTGTGCTCTGATATTTTTCTCCTTCAGCTTGATAGGATGGGAGAGATTGAATGTGCATTTCTGCTCATCCTCAAGGAAAAACCCAAAGACTTTAAACTACTTAGGTCTTTACCTATCCACAGTCAAAGCAAAGATGGTCTGGATCCTAGAAGAAGTAAAGAGTCATCCTCAGAATTTTACAGGACAGAATTTCTGTGGGGGCAGTTTAGGTCTGACAGGGCTCTAAACAACCTGATCCAGTTGAAGATGTCTTTGTTCATTGCAAGCGATTTGACAAGCTTGAAAAGGTCTCTTCCAACTTGAACTGCTCCATGATTCCATGAAGCATCTCTGGCAGGAGATAAAAAATACACAGCTTTGATGACTGTAAGGTGCGTGTGGTTCACTTCACTGAACCATCCCAGAGCAGGACATCAGATTGCCTGATTTTGTACACAGCAGATACCTTCCTGCCGTGAGCTCTGCAGCACACAGTACACCAGCACAGTCTCATCCTGACTATTCAAGCTAAACACGTCAGGGCTGCCCAAGCTGCAGTTCACCAGCTTCCTGTGCTTGGCATGCAGGGCCATCAGCACTCAACCAAGCTCAGGGACTGTCATTTCTCTTTGAGAAACAAATGCCGTGTTGACAATGAACTGTTTTAAGGTTTGCGCTATTATGAGGTAACTTTGTATATTATGTAAAACACTCATTTTTGCCTTTCACATTTCATTGCCTTGACCACTTGTCCAAACTCGCTGGAACACGTGGCTTGCCCTGTTTGCTGCACTAATTTTACGGATTTATCTTCTTACTCCTGAGTTTGAATTCATTTGTATAAACAGATGTAATCTGCAGCCCACATTCTCACCTACAGTAAATCAGTGTGCCACTTTTAAAACCTGATGTCTACCTATTGACTAAGATGCAGCCATTTATTCTATGATTTCCTTTGCAGACATATTGTGTGTTTGAGAGAATAAGGAGTTAAAACTATACCTCTGGGTACAAAAACTCTCCTTGCCTTAAAGAAAGAGTGACCTTTACATTGCACCAAATGTGATTTAAATCAGAACAGTCTTCCATATTTAAGGTTAAAACAGGTTGTGAAACCCATTAAGAAGCAATCTAGAGTCCTACAATAGTTGTCACAGAGGTTAAGAGATTTTACCTGATAATCGAAGCCTGATTTAATGTTTATGGCAGAACTTTCAGCTACTTGTTCTAGCTTGCTATGTGTTTGTTTCTAATGAGTAGACATTTCTTTTAAAATAATCCATTTTTAATTGACTCTGGTCACTATTGGTGTTTCTCAGGACTCAGAATTGGGCCCAATCCTGTTCAGTATCTTTATTGATTATCTGAATTAGGGGATTGCGTGTACCCTCAGTAAGTTTGGGGACCACATCATGTTGGGTGGTAGTATTGGAAGGCTTTACAGAGGGGTTTAGAGAGGTGAGACAGATGGGCTGAGACTGACAGTATAAGGTTCAACAAGGCCCAGTGCCAGGTCCTGCCCTTGGGTCACAACAGCCCCAGGCAGCTCCACAGGCTGGGACAGAGGGGCTGGAAAGGAGCTGGGGGTGCTGTGACAGCAGCTGGACATGAGCCAGGCTGTGCCCAGGTGGCCAAGAAGGCCAATGGCATCCTGGCCTGGAGCAGCAATGGTGTGGGCAGCAGGAGCAGGGCAGGGATTGTCCCCTGTGCTGGGCACTGCTGAGGACACACCTTAAGAGTTCAAAAAAGACAACACAACCACCACTGTCATTTTACAACTTCTATTCATCACTCCTTCTATCACTCCTGGCAACTCTGTGGAATGAATCTGCAGTGAAATTCTGGTTTGTTGCAGTCAGTGGGATTGAATTCAAGAATTCATTGGAGCTAACATTTTAGATGCTGTTCTTTTCCTGTTGAAATTTTTATAATCTAATAACTATTTTCCAGTTTACAACATTTTCCCTTTTGGAAAATTTATTGTCACATTCTGGAGTCTTGCCAAATTGAGTATCTCTTCTTGTGTTGTCACTGATCTTACTCTTTTTCAATCAGCTCCTATATTCTTCATTGAATTTCATTATCTACCACAGTGACTTCCAAAACAATTAAAGCAAATGTTTATCATAACAATATTTGGTATTTTGTACCTCCTCATATGAGGGACTCCCTTCTAGCAGGTACAATAAGCTTGTTGTTCATGCTGCTGGACACCACTGCCCACCAAACCTGCTCTGTCATTCCTGCCCTCAACTGCACAGGCAAAGGATAACAGAAGGGTAACAGGTTACCTGCACAGGTAAAATACTCAACTTGGGAAAATTAGTTTAGTTTATTAACAATCAGATCAAAGTAGGATAATGAGAATTAATACCCAAATCTCAACATCTTAAAATCACTATTCCAGCTGTCCAGTACTTCCTGTGCTTAACTGCAGGGGAACCTCAGCTCTGGCCCCTGGAGCACCTCCTGTCCCTCCTTCTGCACTGACCTGGGTGTTTGCAGGGCTGTTCTTCTCACGTATCTTCACTCACGCTTTTCTGGCTGCACAATAACTTTTTTCCTTGCAAATACATCATCCCAGAGGCATTGCCTCTGGCACTGACAGACTCAGCCTTGGCCCGTGGTGAGTCCATCCTGGAGTTGCCTGGCACTGGATCTTTCAGACATGGAAGAAGCTTCTGGCAGTGCCCCTGTAAACCCCTGGCTACCAAAACCTGGACACGCAAACCTAAAAGATACTTCTTCTAAGGACGTTTAGCACAAGTTTTTGTTGCACAGGTCCCCAGTAGAGAATAAGCAGGTTGAAATGAAGGGATCAACACCTGAAACTTCCACTTCCTGTTATTTTTGGACTGATCTATCTTATTTTCACAAATCAAATAAACTTCTTTTGCAATGAAAAGGATGCCTTGAGTTTGGGTTGCCCTCACTGGAAATATTTTAAATTTCTGTCTTTCAAGAACAATGTCACTCACCCATCCCATTGTGCATCTTCTTTATGTGTTCTCTCACTCTTTTTAACAGTCCTGTTTAAAATTATTTACTAGTTTATGCAATACCTGATTTCAAACTATCACTTTCCTCTTTCATGTTATTCAGTCTCTCTTCCCTCAAAAAATCAGCTGGAGGGAGTGCATTTTTGCACAAGTTTAAAGATAAACTACAGTCTGTAAAATATAAAAGACACATAATATAGTTTAAAATTTGTATGTATCTTATTTTCCAGTACCTGCATTTTAACTGATGGCTGATGACATTTAAAATGCCTGTGCTTACCTGAAAAATTTTAAAATACTTATATTTCCTTTGGGTGAGCTGATTTCACCAGGAACATATAGAGAAGCTTTACTCCAATCAGCTTCTGATACTCTAATTCGTCAGGAGAAAAGTGGTGCTGGCCCCCAGATCTCAGGACATTTTATTTTGATTTTTAACACGCAATCACTGGAAATGCTGAAGTTCACCCATGGATTTTATTACTGGGATTAAAACTATTATTTATTTTATTTCCTTCTTTAAAAATATTTTTTTTATCACTTCCATGGTTCAATTTTGCATTTCATCTTTTAAATCATATTACTTGGGTGGGGTTTTTTAAAAATTTCTGTTTTAATTTTTACTTATTATGTTTTTTGTATTTTATAGTGTCCTGTGGTTTAACAAAAAGCAAAATGAGAAAAAAAATTATACTGGTCACTCGCAGGCACTGAAGGGGAAAAGTTTCCTATTTATCCATGTCAGAAGAACACTAACAGAAAAAAAAAAATAGGGGAGAAGACCCAGAGTTTTGATGGACTTCTACCATCTAATCCTGACTACATCTCTTGAGTTCTAATAGAATAATATTTAGAATATATTTGTAAGCAGTTATGCTAAAACTGAGGAGATTATAAAAATATTTATGACATTAGTTAGATTATAGTTCCATTAGAATTATCTAACTAATACAAGGGTTTATCCACCATCATAGTCTTATAATTTGTAGGCAAAAGGATTATTCACTTCTTCAGCACTCTCACAGAGGAGTAATTTTACAAGAGATGGAAGAGATGATCTGTAAATTTTGTGGAGTAAGGGTGTGATTCAGCACATATTCACTGGGAATAATCCATCAAGATTATCCATTCAGACAAGAATTTCACTTTTTTCCATGGTCATTAGTAGGACATGAGAGTCCAGTGATAAGGACTGTGCTGCTAACCCAAAGGGTGATTCAGACACCACTTGACCTGGGAACAAAGCTTTAAAAACTAAATAAATATTGAAGCTAAAATAGATGTTTACCAGTTGCCTCTGTTCTCAGTTTAGGGAAGAGTGCAAAAGTGTAACCTCTCTGTGCTATGTAAATACAACTCAGCTGAATGTGTGTGGAGGGAAGAACAGTTTCACAAAGGGAAGGAAGGAAGCTTCATTCATGCTACTGCCCTTTCTTCTGCTTTCAGGAATGAAGATGATTGAAGTTGTGTGTTCTTGTATTTCTCCTTTTGCTTTGTTGGAAAGAAAGCATTCCTCCTGCTACAGAGCTGGGACAAGGCTGAGAACTTTCCTCTCTCCTGCAGTGTCTGAGGTTCTGAGATAAAGCCTCTCTTTATCTGCTCACTCTTGCCATCAGCTGAGTTAGTTTATCTTAGCAATATCATGCATCTCTGTTTCAAATTAGAATTAGCACCAAAAGCAGTTGGACATCTTAGAGTGCTTCCCTTAGGAGGTAGGTGTGTATTACCAAAAGCCACCTTTTGAAATCACTGACCACTGCCACCTAAGTCTGATAGCAAGGCAGTGATTTATTACATTTATTAAGTATAAACCATGCAAAAATAGTGAATTTATAGAAGAGCCTAATAACACTGTCATTTAACAAAAAAATAAATAAACAAAAAGCCACAACATGCAGTTTGAGCACATTTCTTATTAGACAGCAGAGGATTTATATGAACAGCTAAAGTGAATGCCTTAACTCTTGAAAATCTTTCATTCATTTTTCCCACTTTATCAGACACTAGGAATTCTACTTAGGTTTTTTGGCAAAGACAGATTAAAATTTTTTAACCTTTGGCATTTATATTTTTTTAATATAGTGTAGGGTCAGTCTGCACCATTGCATGTCAGGAAGTTCAGCAGTTAAGTGAACCACACAAGGACACAAAAGCTTAAGGAAACAGACTTTATTTGCTTTGGTACTTACAGATAACTTTATTTTTATTTTGTTCCACTGTGATATTTGAATATGTATTTGTAAATTTTCTGAAGGACACTCAAAATCAAACAGATATAATACAAATTTTTTCCCAGAAAAACCCCTAATATTCACATTTCAGCTTGATCTAAGCAAGTTTCAGTTGATAATAAACATTTTGTTACAGAACAGAGTTTCTAGGTTTTAGACCTATTGACATCTCAGTCAAAAACAACAGTAGTCTGCTTAAAAGTGAAGGTGATGATTTCTGGGCACTTTTTGACAAAAACTTGAGCTGTTCCTTCACGTTCTGATTATATGTCCTAAGAAAGTAAGAAAACAAAACTGTTACTTGGTCTTTTTAGTAGCAAAATTTTACACATTTACATTTAGTGATTTGTATTTCTTGTTTTCATCATAAGGTCCACAGTACTATATAAAATGATCTCTCCAGCAAAATCCTGATGGGAACTGTTCAATATCCTTTGACCCCTTCTAGCAGGGCAAAGACTATTACAGAATTGCAAACATGACAACATGGCCATTTGAGCCACCTACTTTTTTACAAAAATGGCTTTTATTTTTTTACAATTGCTAATTTAATAGTTGAACCTGAAGTGGACTTCTGACAGGCCACATAGTCCAGTCCCACTGCTCGGGCAGTGCCAGCTAGAGCAGGTTGCCTAGATTTTGTCCTGATGGCATTTGAAGATTTACAAGTATAGCGAGTCCACAGAACAACCTGTGCCAGTGTTTAGTCACCCCCACTGCAAAAGTTTTGCAAATGTTTGGAGGGAACCTTCTGTAGTTTAGTTTGTACCTATTGCCTCTGATTTTGTTCCACTTTGAAAATCTTTCATTTCTGTCTTCATGTTGAACCAACAGCAGTAGCCTTCTTGGAAAAAAAACTTGCATACAGCCACAGAGGAAACTGATTTGAGGATATATCCTCTCCACTGGAAGAAATAGTTTTTCTATGATACAAAAAAAAATAGGATAAGAAAGCAACTTGAGCAATGAATCCGTTGTTGAACTCCTTGTCTACAAGAAAATAGGATTGACACAATTTTATCACAACTGTTGAGAGAAAAAGAGATTTAAAAAAATAAACAGACCTTTTCTCAAAATGCAGTTTGTTTATGAAAAGAAAGCAATAAAAATACATTAAAAGGACATTGTGCTACTTGAGCTACTTGAAAATCAAGAGCTTCCCTCTTTTTCTTCATTTTGGGCAAGGTTGATTGCTTGATGAAAAGGCTTACTTCTTTTCAACAGTGAGTAAATGACAGTGGTCCTTCTGGCAAATTCTTACAGGCAGTGGAGTAAGGAATGTGTTAGTACTTTGCCAAATTGGTCAGAGGGGAAAGGAACACTGGGCAGGGATGAGTGGTAACAAAAGGACATTCATTTGGCCATGCTGAATATTTGATAATAGCAAAGAATGGATTTAAAAATTCACACTCAAAATTTTGGTGTACTTTGTCATTGAGGCAGTAAATTTAAATATACCGTCTGTACTGAATGCATGTTTTCCTGCTTGGCTTCAATTGAAGACACTTTTTTGATATTCCGCCTTACTATGGCATCTCAAGACTGTTTATTTAGATGAATTTGCAAACATTTTATACAAAAATTCTTCTAGACTTTGGGGAAAATTATATCAGTATGATTAACTTTGTTCCAGGCCTTTTTTTCCCAAGAAATATATTAAATTATTCCAGAAAAAAAAAAGCCAGCACAACTTAGCAGTCCCACACAAAGAAACCAAACCACACAGAGAGAGCCTAATGATACAATTGTTTATTTAAAAGAATCAGAAGTGTTTTATTTACTCTAAACTACTTGTTATAGGCCTGTTCCAAGACCCAAATAGCTTCTTCCTAGATATCTGTAGTGTTCCCGTTACCTGGTATTATAACAATATAAACACATTCTTTTCATCCTTTTACCCTTGACATAGGGTCTTAGTACACAGAGATATTGTTACATGAGATATTTGATTTGTTCTAAGACCATGAGATAAATAAAAAACTGTTACAGAAATAAAAATGATCACATCCCATCCTTCAGGTGCCTCAACAGCAACTCTCAGCTTGGGGTCATCTTCAAACTTGCTGAGGGTGCACTCGATCCCCTTGTTTATGTCATTGATGAAGATAAAAAAATAACTCTGGTTCCACTGAGGACACCACTGGTGTCCATTGGGACTCTGAGTCCTTGACCATCCAAACAAATTCTTTTCCATCTTACAGTCCACTTCTCAAATCCATCTCTCTCCAGTTTAGAAAGTAGGATGTTGTAAGGAACCATGTCCAAGGCTTTACAGAAGTCCAGGATGTCCCCACCCCTTCCCCTGTCCCCTGATGCAGTCAGGCCACTGGGTTGGTCAGGCAGAGCTTGACCCTGGTGAAGCTGTGCTGGTGTCTCAAATCACCTCCCTGTGCTCCATGTGCCTTAGCATAGCTTCTGGGAGGATCTGTTCCATGATCTTCCCAGGCACAGAAGTGGCCCTGACAAGTCAGTAGTTCCCAGGGTACTCCTTTTTACCCTTTTTAAAGATGGGCACAGTGTTTCCCTTTTTCCAGTCACAGAGGACTTCTCACCTGACTGCCGTGGAGAGTGGCTTGGTAACTGCATCAGCCATTTAGCAGAGGACTCTGGAATGTATCTCATTGGGTCTCACACACTTATCTGTGTCAGGTTCCTTAGACGGCCACAAACCTTATCTTCCTTTACAATGGACTTTGTCATCCCAGTCCCCATCCATCTGTCCATCCTCTCAAGAGGTGTGCAAGGAGAGAAATGAAGATTGTGACAAAAAAATGTTGAGTACCTCAGCTTCCTTTTCATCTTCTCTTACCAGTTTGTTTTTAGCACTGTTTATCAGGGGGTGTACACCTTCTTTGACCTCCCTTTTCTGGTTAGATCTTCAGTTCATTTAGAATAGCCTGGAGGTTTTCAGAGCTTCTTCCAGCAGCCTGCAGTTCCAAACAACAGTAGACATGCCAAGACTATCTGGATCACATCACTGCTCAGCAGAGTTCTTGTCTTGCCTCCAAAACACTCCCATTTTAAGGCAAGTGGTCAAAGCCCTTCACTGTGTACTTGCTCAGTCAACTCTTTTCCAGGCTCTTTGCATCACTTAGATGATCTCAACTGATTAGACAATAATGAAGAATCTATACTTGTTTTTTGATTTTGCTGTTCTGAAATTCATAGTACAAATACGCTTGAGTGCTTTTCTACTTGAGTAGAACAATATTGCTATTGTTCTCTAGGAATAACAGAACAACGCATATGGAAGTCATGACAAACCATTACGTAAAGTGGACAATCTACATAAGTATTGCCATATAGTAATTTTATCCCTTCATAATTTTTGAAAAGAAATTGTTCCCAAATAACGATGTGAATTAAAGTGCAGCCATCTATGGTGGTGTGTTAGGTGCTGTGTTAAGAATCAAGTCTTTTATAAACACAGACAGAACACTCTTTAAAAAAATAGCTGTGCAGTGCCAAATGATTATGGTAGAGCTTTTTCTTTCTTCTAGCCTTTCATTTGTTGGTTTTGGTTTTTTTCCTTTGTACCATACTGAAAGCTACATATATTGGAATTGCTTGTAATCTGTAAACTGAAAAGAGAACACTTGCTGTCACTTCCTTTTTTCTAAAAGCATATACAAAATACCTTGCAAATTCTTAGAGCAGCTGGTGTTAAAATGTTCTCTTCCTCATATTAAAGCCTAATGAGACATAAAAAGAACCTTTGACATTTCAAGATGCCTCTCATTTACAGAAGTTAATCTGTTTTAGGACTTCATCATCTGGGTGGGGAAGCTTGATCATGTGTCTAAAACAAAAAAAAAAATATTAGTAGATCAGTCCTGGATCTAATTACAGGGTGCTATCCTAGAGGTAACAGAGAAGTCAGAAACAGTGTTGTGAGGCTCTCAAAGCTGCACAGCTGATAATTATTCTTTTATTCTTAGCTTAGTGGCACCGGAGTGTTATACTTGAAAAGCTGTTAACCTCAACATTTTCCACCACATTGTATAACAACAAAAGTGTGGGCCAAATTTAGAGCTTTGGTACTGTTCAGAAAAAAGCTTTCCTATGGTTGTTCTGCCCTTCAGAACTGCAGGTGTGCTTGTTTGATGGGTACTTTGCCATCATTTAGAAAACCTTTTATTTCCATTTAAGATTGGTCTGACAGCTCTAAGTTCTAAGAATTGTCAGGAGGTGCCAAGTCCAGCGAGTCTTAAGCCCAGCATTGGCCATCAGAATTTTACTTAGCCTGAATGGTCAGTTGGGTCCCCACGGCAGTCACAGACCTTTGAAGTGTGGCAGTCTCAAGTAGGAGGTTGTGAGAAGCATCCTGAGGGTGAGGTACTTGTGAGTGATGGATTCTGCTTTCTAATGTGCTTTGGGATGTACTGGGAAGGTGAATAGTAGATAAAGATTCCTGAATGTAAGGTGCCATTGGTAATGTAGATATTTTTGCTAAATGAATAGGAAACTGAGCATTTTATTAGTTTTACCTGAATATTGTATCCCTTGAGTTTATTTTGTTGTTTTCATACTTCTTGGAAAAAAACCTTACCCACATACTCTCTTAAATATTAGAAGGGATGTTAAGAAGGAAGACCTTGTTAAAAAAAACATGGTTCCCAGTATCAAATTTTCAAGAATTGCTGCTGGGGAGTCTTCAGCCTAGTAGGCAACTAATATCATACAAATTTGCTTTAGAGTGTTCAAGAACTAGTGATCTGTGATGTGTGTTGTATTACTGACTGTCATGGACTCTCTTTTGATAGATAAACAGGCTGGGAATCCTGACTTTATTGGCCAGGGAATTCCTTTGGATGAGACAGCGTTTGCACTGAGTGTGCATCTGAATGACAGGGTTTACAATTTAATAGGAATGGTTTTTGTTGAATGTTAGTTAATGTGTTTACTGAAGTAGCAAGTACTGCAAATTTCTCATTAAATGGTTCTGCCAATTAATCTCAATTCAAACTTCTTCTTTTGTTACTTTTTTCAGATTAAAATGAACTATATTCAAAATTGTGGGGTGTTTATTCAATAGCCACAAGTATGTGAAGCTTAAAAGTTGTAAGGGAACTTGAAGTTTCTGAGCATGTGCTCAGAAACATAAAAATATACAGGTCTATTATCCAGAATGTTGTAGAGTAGTGCATTGAGCTATTTGGCAGTAGTCCATGCTGGGGTATTTTATTTGAAAAGGAGTTTTAGTTAATTTGTTTTCCTGATCTTTTGCTTGTCTAGTATTTTGAAAATAAGGTTGATTTGATGTGAAACAAGTTAAGGGAGATGTTACGGATGTCCATAACAAGCCCACCGAAGAAACATTCCTCTGCCTTGGCGTCATGTTTCTGTGCAGCTGATCTAGATGTGTCCATGCCAGCAGTTTCAAAACTTGATGTTTCAGATAGGCAGCTTGCAAGACAGGGTACCTGGGTGAAACTCATTCAGCTCTGAGTTCAATGTGGAGAAGCATTCTTGCCTTCAGATCTACATTAGAATAAAAAATAGCCAAGCTTGGTAGGTGAGGCTTGCACCCTGTATATAGGATCAGTTTTCTTAAATTATTTGCATACTGACAGATTTCCTGTTGTTGGGGAGTTATTGAAGAAAGGTATGTCTTCCTGTCTGTAACTGAATCTTCTGTAAGACAGTTAGTTCCAATGGAACATCTAGCAATTTTGGTTAAACCATGGTTTTCCATACCATTATTTGGTTTATTTCCCATATGGTGTTCCTCTGTCCAGTTCCAAAACTTTTTCATTGATTCTTTCGTGCTTACAGCCAACATGCAATACTTTGTGCCTGCTCCAGCACACACACAGAGCCTTTGCGTTAGAACAAATACGACTGCAGTTATTTGAGCACTCCTCTGACAGCTGGCGCTTCTGCGGGCCGGCGCTGCTCGGGGCACTTACATGTGCTCTTACACCTTCCCCCAGGCTCCTATGAAGGTTAACCCGTTAATTTCTGATGGTGCCGCGGTGGGTAGGTAAGAGGAGGACGGGGATGGCGGCTCAGCGGGTCTGCCGGCGGGGTGTGGGGGGGGGTGTGGGTGCCCTCTACAGCCGTGCCCCGCTCCGTGCCTGCCCCCGCGCCGTGTCTGCCCCGCCGCGGAGCCGGGCGCGGTGCGGACCCGGACGCCTCCCTCGAGGGGGCGGCGCTGCGGGCGGCAGCGGCCCCGGGGCGGACGGCGAGCCGAGGCAAGGGGCGAGCCCCGCAGGACAAAGTTCCTTGGGCGCACGGCCCCGGAGTCTCGGCAGAGCGCGGCCCGGCGGAGGGGCAGAGCCGCGGCCGGCGGCGGCAGAATGCGGGAGCAGCGCCCGTCTCCGGGCACCGGGCAGCGGAGGATGGGCGCGCTGGCGCTCCCCGTCAGCCCTGTCAAACTCTTGCGAACTGAGCGCGCCTTTCCCTGTCTTTTCGCAGAGGAGGCCTACCAAAAACTGGCTAGCGAGACCATGGAGGAGCTGGACTGGTGCCTGGACCAGCTGGAGACCCTGCAGACCAGGCACTCCGTCAGCGAAATGGCCTCGAACAAGGTAGGAGCCCTCGGGCTCGGCCCCGCCGCCCCGCTCCCCCAGCGCGGGCCGGGGGTCGCGGCGGCCGCGGCTGTGCGGGGTGGGGGCGGCCGGAGGGGCCAGGGCGCTGGAGCGGCCCCGGGCGAGGGGGCTTGACTTGGGCAAGCAGTGTCCAAACGAGGGCTTGGGAGCGGCTTCTGTTGTGGTTTTATGCACCATTCTTTTAAATTTCAGCGCAAGTTGTGGAAGTGATGCAGGACTTGTAAAGCTACGCTGTTTTCTTGTGCGTGTCAGTTTAAAAACAAAAAGAGATTGTTCAGGGCTGCTCGCAATAATCTCTTCAGTTGCTCCTTCTTTTCACAGAACCCCATACAGAATTAGGGATCTTTCCTAGAAACCGTGTAGAAAGTAGCATGAAAGGTGATAAAGATAGTTCTTGAGCCCAGAGGAGCTGTATGGTGGATTGTATTTGTAAACAATGATGATGACAGTTCTCATAACGCTATTTGTTATGAAAGAACACGCTCTCAAACAAAGTGCCATCACTATAGACACCTACATCCAGAGGTGTGCTTCTGCAACAGAGTGCACACTTCCTTTGCATCCTGGAAGCTGAGGATTTGCATTATCTGGGAACCCTGTGCCGGGATCTGCTATGGTCTGTATGTGCTTTGGTTTTGCAATTTGAAATTGAGTTTCCACATCCTTCATTCATAAGCAAACTTTCTTTCCTGATTTTGATTTGCAAGGAATATGCAGGTACATTTCTGGAGTAAGTTTTTTTAAGGTGAATTAATAAAAGTGCTGTGTTACTTCAAAATTTTTTTTATATTTTGCATCAACTGTGTACTTGAACAGCAACATGTACAATTAGAAATGAGAAGAAAGCTTTAATTAAGCGGGCTAGTTAGTCTTTTGTCTGCAAAAGCAGCTGATTATATTATGTTTTCTGTCTCATGTACTCTTTTAACCATTTCAGTTGTAATTAATATTTTAACTTGGAAAACAGGTTTTTTTGACTTAGCTTATGCCTTTTTAATACTCTACTGTCTCGCTTTGACTGCTTTTACCATGTATCTGCTATTTATTATTGACTGTCTTTAAGTTTCTGTTGAAGTGTGCCTGCATGTCAGATATTAAGTATTATTACCCTTGTGCAGTTTAATCCCACAATGTAATATTCCCTGTGCTTTTCCTGGCTTTAGAGACTCTTAGCACAAATTTGATCTCTATTTTAAGAGCTACCTGCCTGGTATTATGCTATTCTTAGAACTGCGTTTTCAGTTTTTATTGCAGCTGAAAGATCTTGTTACTCAGTACCTATTGTGTATGCATCGGTAAGTTACAAAGTCAAGAGTTTCCAAGTCTGTTTCAGCACTATATGAATCTGAGACTTTGTTTCCAAAGGGATCAGACGGACCCATGCAACCTGGTCTTTCCTTGCTAACAAGTTTGAACACCTGTTGATTTCTTGACTTGTGATGTCTGTATAACCATTCCTTCAAAAAATGCTGCAATTTCTTCAAGTATTTATTTCTTAACTCCCTATAATAGATAAGATATGCAATGTATTTGATGAACAGTGAGGGTAAGCTATTTCAAAAATTAATTGCAAATCAATGCTTTGTAAGTTTTGCCAAGTATTTTCAGATTTTTACAGAAAGAGGACATTTCAAAAATAAAATTTGACAACTGATTTGCTTCTGTAACTAGACTCAGAGGTGCTACTGAGTTTGATACTATGTTTTGTTTGTATTTGCTTGAATAAGTATTTTCACTCTCTTTTTGGGAATCTAACTCCTATAAACCCATACAATAGTGTGAGAAAAATTAATGCTGGATGGTTTTCAGGGGTGCAGCAGGTTGTTCTAAAGCATAATTTCAATTCTGATTACTGAAAGTACCCAGCATTTATACATTACCTCCTATTTTAATATAACTGCAAACTTTGACCTCTCAGTGAGGCATATAGGTAAATTAAACTATTTTAGCTTATTCAGAAACTGAAGTAGAAAAGCTTTGCTCAAGGCTAAGAACACGGACTTCAGTACGAAGTGAACATGCAAGTGTACTCTGTTCTCTATCTGAAGAGTAGGTGCTGTAAAATTAGATGAGAAAGTCAGGAAAAGGAATGTTGGTGGTATGGAAGAACATTGCTTGTCACTGTGTTTATCTCTTTCTTTTTGTCTGGGTTTCTTAAAGAACCAGCCCACAAGAGTGACTGATTGTTGGTGGGTTTTTTTGTTTTTGGGTTTTTTCCCCTGGACTTTTAGCTACTTCCCTTTCTTATTTCTCTCCTCTTTATTTTGTATGCAATAGCATTTTCATCAGTATTAGTTTTCCTTATTTATGTGTGAACACATGCAAGACATAAGGGATGGCATAAGAATCGAACTCTGCACTAGGTAAGAACTTTTGCCCATTGTGGAAAGGCTGCCATAGTAGAGGAAAAAAACAGGGTGAAAGCAGTATTTCATGCCCTGAATGTTTGGAGTAATGCAGGGAGTGAGTTCTATCTCCAGACCTTCTCTGTGCAGTGAGCTGACAGTCTGAACTGTTGGCTTCATCTGTTTGGAATCCCTTCACTGTTTTAATGCTTGCATAGGACTAGCATTAGCATCTCCCAATCCAGGGATATTTATTTTGTTTAGCTGCCCCTCATGCTCAATTGGCAGTAGTCTATGACATGCCAGCTCACGGCTTTGGATGGCAAAATGGACTGATGCAGATACCTAAGAAGATTCTTCTCCCTGCTTAAAATTGATAAAAGCAGCAGTGACAGGGTGCTATCCACAACCTCTGGATGAGGCCCAGCATATTTTAGGGCTAAGTGTTACCCAAAAACCTTGAAAATAGGCTGTAGGTGTGTTCTGTAGGAAGTCTGCTGTGATGCTTGGTTGCCTGCATTACATCAGTATGACTGTAATATCCAGCTGACTTCCCATTTCCCTGCCATCCTCATGATTTCCAAATGTCTGCAGCCATTGCATGTGAAGTAACTGGTGGATAGATCTCTGATGCACCTACAGGTATAGTTTGTAAATTAATTTGATTTCAAAAGGACATAGTATGCAGTTGTATTGTCACTTGTCATTGTGTTGTTATGAATCTTACAGTACTTGGTGTTTACTTAAATTGCCAGTTTCTGAAATTGGGTACTAGCAAGAGAAACACAGGTTTTTAAAAGTGCTGGAAGTTTGACATCTTTGTTCTCCTCTAGGAACCCTTTAAAATTTTGAAGGGCTTCAAAGCAAACATATAAAGAAGCACCTTATATTTGGAAAATGAACTAAAATGTCTATCATTTTTCGAGAACTGTTTCTTATTTTCAGTCTCATGTACTCTTAATATTGCCTAAGGTCAATGGACTGTAGTGTTGTGTTTTTCTGAGTAATGCTTTCTTGAACAGATAAAAAATAATTTTAGGAAAGAGTTTATGAATCTGGGTCATTAAAAACAGGATCCCAAGGCATAACTGGATGTCACTATTTAACTGTTCAGATTTCCACAGATCCTAACCTGTATCGCTTTTTGCTAAACTGAATTGTGAGTAATATCTCCTGAAAAATATGGGGTTTAGGAGGCTACTAGCTTGATTGTGGTTTCTAACTTTAGATGCACTTTGATACACATATACAAGCAAATAATATTTTAAAATTTCCAAGTTACAGAGTGATGATTTTTTGTTTCTTTTCTATTTAATAATTTCTTTTTTTAAAGGAGTAGCACCCTGGGGTTTTTTGTTTGGTTTGGGGGGTTTTTTTTGTGTGTTTGTTTTTTGTTTTTTTGGGTTTTTTTGGGGTTTTTTTTTGGTTTTTTTTTGTGTTTTTTTTTTGTTGTTGTTGTTGTTTTTTGTTTTTTTTCAAAATAAGGTTAAAGCAAAATTTAATCGATTTTAAATTCTCTGGGAGAAGAACTGTCTTCCAGTATGTAGTTTAGCACTACCTAGTTTATGGATCTGAGAGTTATTCTGTGATAGAAAATACACAAATTAAGAATTCCTGTAATAAAGGAATTAGCAACTAATAGGAATGTAGCAACTGCTCTCTGCTAGCATTATTTGTAGATTAGTCTAACATGGAGGAGTATGTATAATGAAACTTGTTTGCAAAAGTGTATTTTCACTTCTGTAATCATGATGTTGCAAGCATCTCTTGTTTGGTGCTCTTATGTGTCTAAGTATCTGAACTTAGACATGGGAAAAGTTTCAAGCTGAGTCATTTTTGTTTCAGCTTTAGTGCTGCTGCAGATGAAGTTTTTTGCAGGATTTGCTAATAATTTGTTAAGAGCAAGAGTTTAGAAGGTATCATTTATATGATATTTCTTTCCCACTACAAATGCGAGTGCCCTTCTCCAGGGATCTCTTTTAGGTATCAGAGCCGAGAAAATTTTGATTTCATTTAGTCAGACTATGTTAACTACAAATCTGTTTTTTAAGTACAGACTTTCTTTTAATTGTCCAGCTACCAGTGCAAATGCTTACAGAGTAGAAGTCTATTTACAGACAGTTACTAGTGCTAATTACTTCTTAAAAATTTTTTTTAGAGATTTTTTTTTCAGTGATTTGAAAATACCCAAAGCATCAATTTTATCAACCAACTCATGTCCAAAGACTACTCTAATGTAACACAGGGCTTATATTTATAGTCCTGTACTTATCATCCATCTTGTTCATTCAAGCAATAATCTTACTTCTTTTTAAAAAGTAATTTTAAAATACTTTATTTAAAAAAAATGATGTGTAAATATTTGATGTAATCCAAAATTATACTTGAAGGCAACTTGTTCAGTTACTTCTTTTTTTTTAACATTTCCTCTTTGCTAATTTGAGCTGGTTTGTAATCACATTTTTTTGGTGCTAAAAAGTACTTTTCCTTTCATCTTTTCAGCACTAAAAAGCTCGGACAGGTAATGGGAAGCTGACTAACATAATGTCTGGGGAAAGAGTAAGTCTAAATTTGTTACTTAGGTCAAATAATGTACAATGTGTAAACCCTAAAATGCTTCCAACCGAGGTGCTGTGTTACCTTCACTGTGTTTTCCCAGGAAAACCCCGCTGCCTGCATTCCAGCGTGACCCTCGCTGGGATGAAAAAAGCAGGGCCAGAGCCCCTTAGGAGCTCTTCATAAAAGCCCCCACTGAATGAAGAAGCATTATTGTGTTACCCCAGGCTGACAGTAGCTCTCTGAGTTTACCCAGGCCCAGAATAAATGCAGCTGATGACAGACTGACTTCTGATTTAGTCAATCCGTCTGTTTTATCTTTGTCTTGTTCTGTGAAAAAGCTTAAGTGCTGTGGTGACCAGTACTTTTGTATTGTCCTAGATAGGCTGTGTCTAGAACTAATCAACGTGACTCAGTCTTTTGTTAACAGGCTAGATTTTAGTGCTGTCTTTTTTGTGTTCTTGCTGCCAGCTTTGGGGTCAGGTTCATGGCACAGTAAGGAGCTTGTCTTCAGAAATTACCTTTTATATGTAAAAGCATAATTTTTTTGCAATAGTTTTTCCAAATGTGGAAGCTCTGCTAGAGTAAAATTGTCTCCTCTGTCTCAACCACTGGTTAGATTGACCTGTTTTCAGTTAAGGGACAAGATAATATGTCATATCCACTTAGGATTTAAATGTCAGTAATTCACTTGGTTTAGCTACTGCACATGAAAAATAGGTACTGGAAACATAGCAGTAGAAAAGAAATTTGTTGTCTTCATGGGTAACTATAGGGTTTGTTATGTAGCAGTACCCTTATATAATGTTTGACAATACCATTGCATTTAACTGGCTGACATGATAGTTTAATTGGGTCTTAAATTCTCAAATCTAAGAAAATCTGAGGATTTGGTTAGCTCTTTTGAGTGCTGCTTGTGATAAAGATTGTGATTAAGGGGCAGCTGTTAGCAAGAAACTGCTTGTTCTGTACAGTGTCAGAAAATTTTTTTATTCATTAAAGATTTCAGTTTGCACAGTGACAAAGTAAAGGTGTACTGATAAGTGGCAAGCCTGAATTTTTATTAATGCTTACTCATGTGGCTTCCCCAATTTTGTTGTATTTTATAGCAAAAGAAAAGGGCAAGAGTATTGTGGAGGTAAGGAAGGACTAGTTTTCTAGGAAGACTGTTCACTTTCCATTCACTGAAGACAGCCTGAAAGGATTTTATGACCTCTGGGATTAAGTTCATTTTCCTGTACACAACTTTACTTGCTCTCATGCAAGACTGCTCATGCTTCTGGAGAGCAGCAGACTTGCCCTCAGGTAACTGCAGTGATGATTGAGGTGTACATGTATGTGTATGTATATATAAAAAAATAAAAGGAGATAGCACTTTCCACTCTGTCTTGTAGAAGGATGTGGAAGAGTAAAATTGGCTTTCCTGCAGATGGTTTGCACCAGCCCCACCTTAGCATTTATCTTCTCAGAAACAAGTGGATGAAGTAGTGGTGCTACTTCAGCTGTGGCTGAATCTCTTCTATAGAAATCCTGCTGCTTCCGTAGGAGTTGTGGGGTTGCTGCCAAATTAGAACAATCTTGAAACATAGTTTTTCTGCTAGGATAGTGAAGTAAATGTGGTGAGTAAGGCTCAAGGCTACTGAGCTGTACACAGCCCTTACTCTTTGTGTGTGTACATGATAGCAATCACTGGCCTCCTCGGGCCATGAGAATTGGGCAGCTGTGATTCCAAAAACGTCTTTAATCTGTGGTGGGGTCAGCCCGTTCCACTTTTTTTGGGACTCTTCTCCAACAGAGTTATCCAGCACAGGCTATCCAGTTCTGCACCAGCGGAAAGAAGCCTAGAGTTCATAGACATAACAGTTGATAGAAAGAAGACTGGTATTTCAAGGCTCAAAAACAAGGCAAGAACTCTTAATCTCACAGATTCAGTTTGCATGTCAAACTTTAGAGGAAAAATAGGTTTTTGCATCTCTCATTCACTGCTTTTTGAAAGGTCATGGATATAAGGGGTGTGTAAAAGAGGCATTATGCCTCTCTGAGGGTTGCTATTATTTAACACTTTTCAGCTTTTTAGCTGCTTCTAAGATTGCAGAGCTTCCCAGTCCCTAGTAACTTGATAATTTTTTCCCATAGATATAAACAAATGGTCCATGCCAATATACAAACAGACCTTTTTTGTAGCCTCTTTAATTATAGGAAATACTGCAGTATGAAAGATTCCTTCCTCTAGCATAATGGGACAGAAAAATACAGACAAAATGTTACAGAGTAAATAATTAGGGTTTAATGTGGGAAAACAACATTATTTTCAACCACCGTAATAACAGATTTTAAAACCATGATTTTTTTCCAGGAGTTGAATTATTTAGTTAAAATCCAGACATCATTGTATTTTTTTCTGGCATTTACAATTTTTTTTTCTGAATCTCTTACTCGGAAAGGTTCTTCATGGTATGAGTATCTAATAACTTCCTTCTTAGTAATAAGGTGGTATTCATGACAACTGAAAGGTATGAGAAGTATCTAAATACTTGTGGCTCCTTGTGACAGTATTTAGAGCCAAGAATGCTGTCATTGTATTCCTCGTAGCATGTTGCTTTAGTCAATGTTAGACTGTAGCATATGAAGAATTTAGGAAAGACTGGCTTTATTTTTTATTTTTTTTTAACCTATTTTGTGTTTCCAGTAAGAGGCAGCTTCAACTATTATATGAAGTATTGGCAAAACAAATGTGATATTTGCTGAAATATCTTCAGACTTTGTCTTATAAAGACAATATACTAAGAAACTGTTCTGTTTCCGTTATATTAATAGGGGTTTTGGTATCACCTGCTGAAACTTTACAGGTTTAGGAGACATATAACACCATAGGATTAAGTATATTGTAGACCAGTATATTTCCTGGTCTGTGATTTTGTTTGTTTTTGTTTTTGTTTTTTTTAAATAAAGCTTAACTCAGTAGAAATTGATCCCAGTTCTGGTTAACTCACAGCTGATCCCCATGTGAGCTGCAAAACTGAATCTAGGCAAGCTAAGGCATGTTGGAAAGTGATGCTACTCACCCTGCCTTGAAACCATGAGAGCAGGGCAGTGGCCAGCACCTGCCTCTTGATCTTGCTCAGCTCTGAGCAGGTCAGAGGCGAACCTGCCCTGTGACTGCCCTGTTACATGCCTGGTGGGCACCATGTGCTGCAATGGGGGACTGCTGGATCTACAGCCAAGGGAGACACTGCTGTGCCAGGTCAAGTTCAGGTTCTGCCTGTTGTTTTCTCTGTTTGCCTGCTGCAGCTGTTGAAAAGGAGCTGCACTGACAGTAGCACCATCTCCAATCACCAGCAGGGAAGCAACACTGAATCAAGTTAATGTGTCAGGCCTGTTTCCAAGATTCTCTGGAAACAAAATTTAAACAGCTTGCTGCTTTTATTAAGTTTTAGACCACTAGTATATGGCCAGCTGATGAAAATCTGTTTGAATGTTTGAAAATAAGCAGTTGGAATACTTGTATAAGATCCCGCAGCAAGACAATACTGTCAACTAAACCTTCCACTCAGAATTGCAATAAGAAAGGCTACTGGTTTATGCAAAGTTATGTCAATGTTAATATTTTTCTGGAACAAACAGCCAAGCCTTACAGGAAATACAGATTGTTAACTGCAACCTCCTAACCATTCCACTACATCAGTCATATTCCCCAGATATGTAAGTCCAGGAGTATTTTTTGATGCATGTAAAGATGTGTGGTTTTTAATTGAATTTGTTTACATGATGTAGAGGACCTGTAAAAGCAGGCATAAATGTATTTAAACCAAGCTATCTGATTTGTGTTCAAGGTTGACTGTACAGCCTTAATGCAGTAGTTTTACCCAGGGTTACAGACAACCTCACACTGCCAGCAGAGATACCAGTATTTTCATAAACATGATTTTTGTCATCCAGAATTAGCAGTTATAGCAGAGATGTCTTTTTCTAATGACCAAGTGTAAAATGAAGAGCAATAATGATGCTTTAGTTACCATAAATCAAAGTCTAAAAGGACTTTGAACTGGGTAGGTAGAATTTTGTAATGAAATATGGTTTTCTTGTTCTATACTGATACCCATCAATAGATTCAGGACCCCTTTGCCAGCTGGTACTTAAAAAGTTATTTCAGTTGCTGGGACTAGATATGAAGGTGTCACATATTTTTTCCTACTCTTTCCTATTGTAGTGAGTAGGAGTTGGTGAGTTGGAGTGAGCATTGTAAAATATAAATAGAAGAATTATTTTATGTAGAAACAATTTTCATTATATTTTGCCTCCCCCTTTGGTGCTTCAAAGGGTCATCAAAATGAAAAGCATTTTTTAATAAGCGGGGATATGATTCATATGTACTTGCTTACACAAGGAAGCAATTAATTATTTTCAGAGCTGATCACAGCTAAAGGAGGATAAACATCCTAGGTTTCATTTAGCTTATGCTCTTCAGCAGTATTTCTAAAATCTTCATCCCTGGGACATGGAAAAAGTGGTGCAACTTCAATGAGTAGAGCTTAGTGTAAGAAAAAAGAAATAGCAGGATAGTGCTCTTTCACTAATAGAGTAAAAAAGAGTTTATGGGTCAAAAACAAATAAAAAAGCTGCTGCATAGATGCTGTGGGCCTGAGCATCTTCAACTATGTTTTAATGAAAAATTGCAAAGCCGGAGTAGAAAACAGATTTTTTTACACATGTACTAATGTTTGACGTGTTTGCCAAAGTTTATTGGCACTATGATAAGTAATGACAAATACAAGGAACATGTGAATTTGTATTTTTAAAGATTTGATAACTTAAAAAAAAAAAAAATTGCTCTGTGCTTCTTCAAATGATTATGCAGGTGTACTACTACTGGCTTTACAGGTAGTTGGTGTTGAGTATGTCTGCAGTAGTGTGATTTTTGGCTATTGTTGGTAAGCTTTGTGACCACAATAGTGACACTGGTGACTTTGTTACTTCCTGTACAGTGGGGACACCGTGATATGTTAAAAATGATGCATAGGTAGCATGAGAGTCTCCAACACTTTGGTTTCAGCCCTACTTTCTCCATGCACAAAGAGACCTCCTCTAGAACTACACATGAAACAATGTCTTCAGTTTGGTAGCTGAAATGAATGAAACACGCTATAAAATAGTTGGTTTTGAATGTTAATTATGAGCATGTTTGTAAGGATGTTTCTTTACTGAGCTCTTGGTATTTGAATTAAACTGCTCACTTCTTTGAGGCTCAATAGCAGCATCTCAGAACCAGGGGGACAGACAGGTACTCGAGACCTTGCAAAATGCAGTGTTTCTTTTGCTTTCTAAACCTGTAGTTATCTGGGATTCTTCCTTAGCCTTAGCTAACCCCTGGTCATCCTCTGCTGCCACGGAGAACTGGAGCTTAAAAGTACTTCTGCAGCCTAATCCGGATGGATTTTTTGCATGAGATGTAACGTGTGTCGAAGCAGACCTTGTGTTTGGTGTTGCAGGGAGAGTGCTCGGATTCCTCTGCCTTTCTGCCCTCTGCTGCTTGCTGATCTCCTCGGCAGAGGGTGCCGGCTCCTGCTGCTGCTGCTGCTGCTGTGAATGTTCGCCCTGCTGACCCAGGCACCATGATAGGAACCGCCCCGGCTGTCCTAAACAAACAGGTCCGGGGGAAAAAAGTCCCAAGTCTGACCTGTGCCGCGGCCAAAGCAACAAGCAAAGATGAGGGTGGCAATTTGTAGTAAATGTAGGCTATTGTGTCTCAGCAAGAAGCCAGAAAGTATCCTTGGTGCTTTTACAAAGCTATTCTGTGTGTACAAGTCAGAGCTTTTCTGTTATATGCTGCTTGCAGGAAAACGGCTTTAAAAAACCAAAAAATGAAATTAAATCTGTAAAAGTGCCTTTAAATTAAATATTTTTTGAGTGCAATGAAAGTTTTAGCTGGAAAAATTATAATCGTCATTATAAACACCCTAGAAGTGTTTATGTGATGAATTTTTTGACAAATCACTGAATATCGATTTGGCTACATAAACTTTGAAGCCCAACATCCAGATTTCTCATTAAAATGACTATTTTTTCTGTACTCTGAAGCATGGCCAGAGGTTTGCATGCCTGAATATTGGACCCAGGTAAGATTGCATTTCAAAATTTGGTAGGTTTTTTTTCCCCCTCTTTCTTACCATCAGTAAAAACTGACTTGCATGTTCTAGCTGGAATGGATTTTCTGCAGCTCTTTCTGGTTTTTGCTGAAAAGGTTTCAGGATGAAGAAGTTTTTGATATGTAATCAGAGCTTGGCATTTCTTTCTAGTACAGCTTTCAGTACATCGACATATTTTAAAAATGCAACAGCTAAATTTCAAACACAAGATGATAAAGTGCTCTAAAAAATTGTGCAAAAACAAATCTTGATATTTGCAAGCTAAAACAATTTTTTTTTTGTGGTCAGGAATATACATCTGTAATTTGATCTTTTCTTCCCAGGCCTGCAAAAGACAGATAGGTTATAGGAATGATAATACGAAATAAAACTGTGCTGTTGGGATAAAATAAATCTGCAGGAGAGTTTGATAACTATGTTGTGGTGTTTTGTCTTTTCAGCTAGATACTATTCCCGTGCTCTTGTGTCTTTTAGATTGTATAGATGTGGTATAAATAAAAGCATGCTGATGTACATAGGCAGTTTTGGTTTGTTCTTGAAATTCTTATCAGAGCTTGAAAAATGTCTCCGTTATAGAAAACTGAAGCTGCCTTACTGAGCAGATGCAGAATGAGAGGACAGAACTTGAGTTTTAAATCTTATTACAATCTGTCATTTCAATAGTGTGGCTAAGTATGAAACTGTACCTTAATTACTCTTGAGGGAAGAGTTTTGTGGGGTTTGTTTTTGTTTTCTTTCTTTGTTTCCTTCTATAGAGTCTTGGCTATCATGAAATAGCATGCTGTATACAAACATGTTTGTTCTCCAGCATCTCTTTTCACCCCCACATCCTGCCCAGCAGTGATGTCTTACCTTTGGTGCTGCACATAATTTTGTTGAATGGTGAGAGTCACACTGGCCTGTGCTGTGTCTGCTGATTGTTGCTGATGGACTCATAGGTATCAGCACTGGAAGGGTTGAGATCCTTTTTTGATTTGTATTTCTTGACTACCAGGGTTCTCTGAGAAGTCTGTTTTTAGACATAGACGGAATAGCTCTGCTTTGCTTCATAGTCTATTTTCTCTCAGAAAATTCTAAGCAAGACCTGGGACATTAATTGGTATTAGTAACTCATACTAATATTTTAAAGCGAGGTGACTAATATAGTGGTGCACTAGATAATAGCCAAGGCAAATCCTTGTTTTAGTCATGGAAAGTATGTGTTGTGCTTACACTGGACTGGGTAATACTGGGAATTCTCACCACCTGATGCACAGAGAAAACAGCCTAAATATGAGAAACGTTTTCCTTTTTAAAGCTAAAATTATGATTCTTAAATGTGTAGCAGTAAAGTAAGCAGTAATTAACAATACAGGTGCATCAATCTTGCGAAACAAGTATGAAAATTAATTAAATATTCACTGAAGCTATCAAATATTGCATCTCATTTTGAATGGAATTTGCTTTAGATGAGACATAAACTCCTGGTTAACTTTACAGTCCTGTGCAGATGAATGGCATTTATTATTTTCCTTCAATTTTTTTCCTCTGGTTTGGAGATTGGACAGGGGTGGGCAGGATTTATGCACCAGGGCATCTCTCCTGTTGCCTGGGACATTGGAACACTTTGTGTGAATTCAACTAATTGGAGCTAGTGAGAGCCTTTACATTTATTTCATCAGGCTGGGAATGGAGCTGTAAGTAAAGCTGACTTTACTTGTCTTTGTTGTCACTTTGATAAAGACCTGATAGAATCAGCTGTTACACAGGAGCTTCTTTGGAAGGCTGGAGAAAGCTTATTTCGAGGCAGACTTTGAGCATTTTTAACATTTCTGTCCTTGTCAGGGCAAAAGTGGGCTTCTGCATATGTTCCCATGTAACTGGATGTCTTTCTGACTGGTGTCTCTCTGCATCTGCCGAGGTTTTTCTGGTGTTTCATGTGCTGCTCAGAGCTTTTTGTGCTGCTCCAGATATTGTAAATGGGCAAAAAACCAGACAAAGCTTCACAGGTTGTTTTTTTTAACAAATGAAAATGTGAGCCAAAGATGATGATGCCGTACCTATTTAGCCCTTGTGGGTTTTGCTTGATTTTAAGAAGTTTTTCAAAGTAGGGATGATTTTTATAGAGACATAAAAGTATCTTAGAAAACTGGAATATGAAAAATGCATTGTTTCTTATTAAAATACCTAATAATAATGAAAGATTAATAGATAATCTTTTACTTGAATAATTTCTGTGTATTTTGTGTCCATATTGCAAGTCCATCAGGGAATATACCTCAATCTAATGTTGTACTTCAGTGGTGCCTAATCAGTTTTCAGTATGTGATGTTACTTCCATGTTTTTTAATCTACTTTTCACTTCAAATTGTGTATGAATGGCCAGATTCATTAGTTTAGTGTTCAGAAAGAAGTGATCATTTATGAGTTATCATTGATTAAACAGAGTTTTTTCATTTTAAATGAAATTTTCTTTAAGGCTTTTCTGTGCTGTGCAAGTGCATAAGTGAATTAAATTATCAAAGCTGAAGTATATTAATTAATTTGTTACAAATGTACTTTTAATGATTGTTAAGTACAAAATGTTAACTGATTGTAAACCATGCATAAAAGCAGTGTTTGCAAAGGGGGATTACTGTTTGGTGTTACAGTACGTAGTGGAAACTGCTAAGTACAAGCCACATTTGAATATCTTAAAATACTGATTTAACTATCAAACTGTTTTCTTGTAAATATGGATTTACTATCAAACTGAGGTTTCTCAGAAGCAACACATTCTTGTAGAAGAATTAGCATAAAAGAGTTTTCTACATTTAAACAGTCAGTTGTGAATAATAGAAAAATATTGAAAAAAGACCCCTGGAGGATGACTAAACAGGTGCCTCTCACCTAAAATCCATTTCTACAGTGTTAGTGAGAAATATGAAAGTTTATACTCATAAGTATGTGTGACTTGGAATAGTCATGGTGCTTGCTTTGGTGTTAGAGTAGTTTCACAAAAAGAAGAGAAATTCATGCAGGTGAGAGGGCTCCTGCAAAACAATTTCTACTGTTATAATGACTGTGTTGGAAACTAATAGATGTAGGGGTTGTGTGAGTCGTAGCTCTCTTAGCTAAAACCTGGTGCAAAACTTGCTGCATTTGGAAGGGCTTCTGGCTGTAGCCTGTGGACTCTGAGCTGGTGAGGTGTGAGCCTTGTAGCACAAGAATGGTTCTGGGTCAATACCTCTGCCTCACAACAACCTACACTGTGCAGTAGGAAGGAGCAGAACGCTCCTGGGATGGAGTGATGCTGCAGGCCTGCATTTGTGGAACACTCTCAGAAAGGGACATTGTGACTTGGGACAGTGAGGGGTGCTCACTGCCAGCACCTATCAGCACAACATCTCCCAGCATGGGCTGGTCTGAACCTGCCCAGCCCTGGCTGTGTGTGCAGCCATCCGTGGCTGATGCAGGGAGCAGAGTGGCTGTTCTGAGTGATGGGAATGCAGCAGGACCCAGCGTGCGCTGTCACCACCGTGCCAGAAGGCAGAGACCCTAAAGGCACTTGGTTTCTGTGTGCAGGATGAGAGGCAAATCACTGGTGTCAATAGGCCAGGAGTAAGGAAACGTGGGTATACCACAAGCTGCCTCATGCAAATACTGAGACTTCTTGTAAGGGATTTAAATCATGGAGACAATAAGTATGCTGTTCAGAAGACTACAGAGCTGCCTTTAGCCTGGTTATGTAATCATGTCTCCATCTCCCTCTTGCAGACCCATAAGCCCAACTTCACTGTAAACCTGACTGTGGGACTGGAAACCACTTGGGTTTTGTGATTGTTTGCTCGATTTGACCTGGAGGCATTCAGGTGAAATGCTCACTTACACAGAAAAACAAGCATGAAATTTTGTTTTGTTTCCCTGCATGCAAGAGACAAGGGTGTAATGGATGAGACTAGTTGTCTCTCTTGTTCCAGATGAATAGATGTTCATTATTTTGTGAATCTCCATAGGTGTAGAGCATATTTATAGCACCTAAATAAATAATCAAATGAAAGGTATGAAGCACACAAAGAAATGAGTATTAGTTAGTGAATAACCTTCCTTGAAAGAACAATGATGCTATCACATGCACTTTAATAAGAAATACAACACCCATGGTTTAATAAGAACTTGAGTGTGAACCAACAAAATTGCATGAAACAACTTGCAGTTTGCTTTCAAAATGTTGGTATCTACAGTGTGTGATTTATGGGCATTTGCTAAGGCATGTTTATCAGAGCTGTATTGAGCTTGTTGCAGTGTTAATAATCACTTCATATTCCAGAAATCTCTGCTTTTGTCTGTGGAATCTTTCTTTTTCCCAACTGTAAAAAGATGGGTGAAAAACTAGTTTCTTTTAGCATGAAGTTACAACCATCCAGCAGTATTTCTGTTGAACTGTTAAAGCTTAACTTTGGCGAGGTCTACAGTAGCAACACATCATTAAAATAAGAATTCCATGTTACAAGAGAAGTAAGATTAATCCAGCAATACCAGTAAAAAACTGAGGTTTGTTCTTACATAGTAAACCAGCTCTTTGTATGAAATAGAAGTCCCTGTAAAGCTTAGTTTGTACTGTTATGACTCTATCTGTCTTAGGATAAGCGTGCCATTGCAGCTCTCTGAATTAAGTGTTACACCTCTTTGCATGTTTCCTAGATAGAGCTATCTGCAAAAATGTGTAATGTGGGTATAAACTTCTTTTGTGGGTATTCTGTGGTAAATACTTATGATGTGCTTATTTACTTGTGGGGTGCATCTACATATCAAAATAGAAATATGGTTTTCATGTGATTCTGCATTTTTAGGGTAATTGATCTGTCAGTTGCCAATATTATGTCAGAAGCAATAACCACCTGAACTATTCATTACTGCTTTCTGTCTCCTTAAATCTGTTGTCATAACTGCAGCTGTTGTCACATTCTGGTGAACTTTTCTGTGATCTAAATTAGCTTTTAACAGTAGCTTCTTTGTAATTTACATAGTTTTGATAGGATCAGATCTGGGGAAAATAAATACATAGAAGAATATTTTTAAAAGCTTAATATTTGTTGAAATTAAACCCATTTACCATCAGGTGTTTTTTAGAGACTGTTACATACAAATGTACTCTGCCGTTATGTGGAAAACTTTCAAGAGAATGAGTAGTATGCATTGTGTCTTAAAGGATTGACAGTGGTCCACAAAAAAAAAGTTGAAATAGGGTATCGTTTTTGTTGCCTGTGCAATTGCTTATGAGTGCTTATTGAAAATACTGCAGCTGTAGAGAATACCTGTAAAGACCCTGCACTGGTATGATTGAAAATTAGTGAACCACATTGTGACATTTATGATCTGAAAAAAGCTTAATGTTCCTACGTATTCATAGCTAATGCTTTTATTATCACTAGAGGGCAGTAAATACAAACACTGAATTATGTATTTTAGCAGATAGTATTAATCTTTTTTTCTTTTTTTTTTAATTTAAAATAATAAGGGAACCTAACTCTTTATTAAACACCTTTGCTCCTGGGTTTTACTACATATGTCCCCTAAAATAATTCAGGAGAAAATCATCATCATCTCAGTCTGTTTAGCAACATAAAATTCTTGTATTTTATGCATAAGAATTATATATCCCAAATAAATAAGATCTATAAAATGATACAGCCTATCATTCCATAATTTTTAACAAATGTAATTCTGAAAGGTTTTCCAAGGAAACCTTTTTAAAGCAGTGTAATCGTGCTACAGTTAGCACACTTAAAACTGAGACTGCTTCAAAAGAACTGGAGATGTGTTCCACTTATGGTCATCAGTTCTCAGCCACTAGTGAAGTTCATCTCTTTTTGATGTCAGCATGAGACCCAGCTTTGTCTCCATCCCTGCAGCTCACTTAGTGTGTGGCAGCTGGTTGATGCCGTTGAAACAACTTGTCATATTTTTAAAATTACTAATTGTTTGTTTGGGACTTTTTACTTAAATTGTTTCTGTCCTAGCCAGGGAGTCTTATGTGGAACCCAGAAAATTTTGGTGAGGTTTGTTGATATAAGCAACCAAAGAAACTTAAGAAAAACTTCTAAAAATTCTTAAGAAAAACTTAAGAAAGCATAGTTTTCTTGTCTCTGGCTGTCCTGCTGCTTCCTCTAGTCTGGCTGTGGGTTTTGGCTGAGTCCATCCACATGCTCTTGCTTGCTGGGTAAAATGACCATTCCTTTTTTTCTGCTATGGTCTTCCAGTGCTGAGTAGACTCTCCCTTTTGTGGGGAAGCTTTTTGGTGGTGTACATACCAGCACAAAATACCAGCCAGATGGAGCTGGCTAATGCTGTGGAAACAGTGCTGCATTTGTGACGAGTAGGAGTTGGATTTGACATGGGTGATTACTGCTGTTCTCTGGTGTGTGAAGGTCAGCCTAAAAATCATAGAAACACAGAAATGTTTGGGTCAGAAGGGGCCTTAAAAATTATCTAGTTCTAACCATCTGCCATGGGCCTTGTTTTTTCATGTTTTCACAGGGTCTTCATTTGGCCTGGGAGATTTCTTCAAGCTATCTGTTCTTGTTTGTAATGCAAACAACCTTGAAAACTAAAGCTAGTGATATGCTTAGATGTCCAGCTCCTTGCTTTACTTTTGGCTGCGTGCTAGCACCACATCCAGCAAACTTGTATTCAGAATTGATGCTCAGACATCTCTCAAAATGTTCTTAGTGCAACTTCGTAGTCAGTCCAAAGGGTTGCATTTGAGAACACTGTTCTTCCCTCAAAGCTAAGTTCATTTTTGTATTATACATCACTTACTAGTAGTAGAAAATACTGAGGTGGTAAGTCTCCCATGTGACAGTTCATAAAAGTACTGCAACTGAATTACAGAACTGGAGAATAAGGTTGGAAGTGACCCCAATGTGTCATCTGATCCCACCTTCTTGCTCAAGCAGGACTATTCTGTAGCACAGTGCATGGAATTGAGTGCAGGTGGTGCTTGAATATGGCCAGTGAGGGTGGCACAACCTCTCTGGCAATCTGTTCCAGTGCACAGTCACCCACATAGGTTCTTCCTCACATTCAGGTGGAAGTTTCTGTGCATCAGTTTCTGCCCATTGTCTCTTACTTAATGCTTGGCAACACTGTGAAGATCCAGATCCACCTCTTGCTACCCTCCCTTCAGATACTGTATACATTGATGAGGTGTACTCTCAGTCTTTTCTTGTTGAAGCTGAACATGCCCAGCTCCCTCAGCCTTTCATTGTAAAAGAGGTGCTCCAGTCCCCAAATCATCTTTGTTTTCCTCTTCTGGACTTGTTCCAGGGGTCCCATGTCTCTCTTGTCCTGGGGAGCCCAGAATAGCACTTCAGGTGAGGGGCTGAGTAGAGGGGCAGGATCACCCCCTGTGACCTGCTGGCAATGCTCTTCCTACTGCACCCAGGATATCACTGACCTTCCCTATGCCTTGTTTGTAGTGTTTTGGCTTCAGTTCAGTTGGTTGAGGCAGTTTCAGCTGCCTTCCATTGCTTCTTGTTGCTTCCTTGGTGCTAGAGAGTCAGGTCTGGTGTGCTGTGTTTTCTTACTGTCATGATTCTCCATAGTAGCTGTGGGCTTGTAAGTTAAATAGATGGAGGGGGTTTTTATTACAGAAGATTTTCTCTGTCACATGAATAGTATTTGCAAGGTTTTTTCCTACACAATGTACATAATAGTGATTAGGAAAAGACAGACTAAAGCTGTACACTGTTCCATTACCTGTGTTGCCAGAATAGGAGTTTTGGGGCCTCTCTTTTTATTTGGAGTCACAGAAGACAGAGATTTTTGGGGGTGACAGTATCACTATGAAATGCCCTGTTGTGACTTTACAAACTCTAGAATTCCTGCTTTCTTCAGAGTAGTTTACCAAGTCATGAACAGTGTTCCTTATTGCTGGTGTCTTTTCAGTTATATTATTTGAACTGCAGTTTACATGAATTATGTCAACATCCTCAACAAGTGAGGCTGGTGGTGACTTTCACATCCTCACAGTTTATCCCATGAACCACTCCTCCCCCCAGCTGTTTCTGTTCTCAGGAAATTTTCACACAGGAAATCTTCATGGTAGTGACTTAATTTCAGATCACCAAGAAAGAAATAAAACAGTTTAAAGTCTTGCAAAATCTTACTTTAAGCATTCCCGTTAGATGAATACAGGCTGTTTATGACCATTAGAAATGAGTCTACAGCCCATTCAATATGCCTTCTCTCAACACTGGGAGTAGTGTTGCAGAATATTTTATGGTGAAAAATCAAATCCTCTATGACAGTACAAGAATATTACATGTTCAAATACATAAATTATACTGGCTGGATTAATTACACTCTTACGTCCCAGCTCTGTATCAAGCAAAAGCATGGAATATGTGTATATCAGCTTTTCTGTCATTATACCCAGGACTGGGGTTTTATGAAGTGGCCTGAATTTACCAGTCCATCCTGTTGCAAATTTTAATTAGCACAAATTAACATTTTTAAAGTCCTTAAAAGTGTGCTAAAACTGAACATTGCAGCTCCTGGGATCTCTTCCACCTCTTTTTATGACTTCTTTGGAGAAAGTTGTCCAGAATGATTGATTAAGTGATAGCTTACATTTGCTAAGGGTATTAAGGGACTTCATCATCTTCTGTCTTTCAAGGTCATTGTCTTGATTCTTTCAAAAACATGACAGTTCTCATTAAAAACTTTCTTTTTTTTCCCCTGAATTATTTTATTACTCACTAACTATAATTTAAATTACACCTTTCCCATCTCCATATACTTTGCTTGATTGGAACAATGCTATTACATATTACATATTCTTCTTCCCCTATGTTTTATCTTCATGGATGTATGTTTATATAAAAACAAAACCCTCTAAATTTTGTTTTTCATATCTTGAATTCCTCTAGGTATTTATTTAGTGGCAGCTATTTGCCATGCACTCATCTATCCACCATATCCTTCTCTAAAACTAGTTATTCACTGATTGCAAGCTGGGAATTCAGGAGGAAAATCAACCAAAACCATTCCTATTAATCACAGCTGGTGTGAATTTCCTGACTATCCACATCTAAGATGATCCTACAAAGTCAGGGGACATGCTTTCTAAATCAGTGAAGTAATACAATTAAATTATATTACAGCAATCATTGATTTTATGAGGCTGAGATTATGAGCCTTGAAAAAATAATACAAGTCAGTAATAAGCAGTGTGTATCAGGTGTAATTTCCTATATCAGTATAGTTAATATATAGCTAGAGTGTATTGATGTAACATATATTTACTTTGGAGGGATTTTTTTCCTGCTTTTATATCAAAATGACCTAGCTAATAACTTGATAAACACCATCCTTCAATAAATGCAACCAACTGTAACCCAGTAATTCTTATGCATGTATCTTTGTCTCATACATTAGTGGGAAAGAAAAATAATTTGATGAATTTTTTAATACATGCCAAACAGCTGGTGTGATTTACATACCAGCCATTTTAAATATTCCTTATCTGAATTAAGTTCCTTTGGGAAGAGTTCTTTGGGAAGAGTTGTTAATATTTCATGAGGAAACTGCCTTTGGTAGCAAAGTAAGAGAAAAAATGAAAACTTGACTTTCTCATGTTTTCTCATACTACCTATTGCAGCCAAAATTTCATACCCACATGCTTCATTCCTAAAGTAGCCAAAAGTTATTTTATCATTTTCTTAGTCATGCTTGAAATTGCCTCCTGAAGAAAGGCATCATATTTCTAGCCCCGTGTTGATGCTGGGTACGTGGCAGCAGTGCTCTCTTGTGGGTGATCAGAAGACAATGAAACACAGATGTAGAGAAGCTTTATATTCAGCATTACAAAGCTGAGCTGGAAGAATCAAGAGAAATATTTTCTAACAGTACCATTTTTAAGCATTCTTTAATATCTTGCTGGGTGTCTAGTAACCCCAGGTCTCTTTTCAAAACCTAATTGTTTTATATACATCTAGCTTGATATATCCAGACCAAGTATAACTGAATACTAAAATGTGTCAGAAATGTTTTATATTATTTATTTTTTAAGGCAAACAGTATGCCTTCCTCCTGAAAATACTTTACTGATGATCAGTTGATTGGATCCAGTTGTCACGTTGCTCTAGATTTCTCTCCTGTAAGGAAGAGATTTGTTGATATCATATTTTGCCCTATTGATTTTTACGGGTCAATTCTTTTTGAAGCACTTAGTGTTGCTGACTACTTCAGCCAAAACCTCTATTTTGACTATTCTCAGTCAGCATCTTCCAGTGAATCAGCAGTGTGGGATTAGGCAGAATGCTGCACCTCATTCAGCTTGTCCTTAGGCATTTGCCCATTATCATATAAGGTAACTCTCCCTTTCTTTTGATGCAACAAAGACTAAGAAATTTGCTGAAGTACTGCATGTGCTTTGCACAGAGTGGAGCAAGATAATCACAGAAACATAGAATGGCTTGGGTTGGAAAGGACTATAAAGATCATCTAGTTCCAACCCCCCTGCTGTGGGCATAATATATTCCCCCTTTCAAGTTTTGGTCTCTGAGTGGCAGATGGTAGGATCTTTTATTTAATGCTTGAGCCAGCTCACTGACACACTCCACTTTCAATTAATCCCTTCTTTTTTTCAATGACATATAGCTGTAATTGATTATAATAATCTGCTGAGGCAAAAAAAGCAAAAGTTGAATAAATACAGTGAGAATTTGAGGACTTTTATTATCTCGGTTCGTACATCTCCATGGAAGCTTAACATTTACTGGGAATTGTAAGACATGTGACTTGCTTTGGCTTAATAGTAATGGCTTTTATCTCTTTAAATAATTAAAAAAAAAAAAACAAAACAAACCAAAAACATTAGAAAGTAGCAGCCTGGCCCCATAGTCTGAGGTAGGTCAGTTTTTAATATAGATGGCATAAAAGCCAAAAAAATTTCCATCATAAACTGCTCAAGAAGCGAGAGAGATCTATTTATGTTGGACTTTTTTCCCCATAAGGAGCACCTCAAAATATACTTTTCTTTCATATGAAAAATTAAACCCACTAGGCAATCCAGACGGATGTACACACAATACTAATTTTAACTGCTTGGATGGTGTGTCCATTGAAAACTGGTAAATGCTGCTGAAGTGACGAGACCTTAGCCCAATTATTTTTGAATGGCATGTGAATGCTGCAGGCAGGGATGCCATTAGTAAAGGGCATTTGCTGTCAGGAGGGGAAAAAAAAAAAAAAAAAAAGAAACAAAAAGAAATATCCCATGCCCAGGAGAGTCCCCAGCATCAGCCAATGGGAAATCACCATACATCATGACACCAGCCCTGCGGATTTATATCTTTTAGGGTGACACACTATTGGCTGCTAGTATGGCTCTATGGGAGGGATCGCTGCCACTGTCTGTGGCTTCCTCTTCAGGTCCTTATTTGGTAGCTGTTGATAGAGCAAGTCTTTGAGCAGCTGAGCATCTTGACATACATTATTCATTAAATCCTGGTGTTCAGGAAATATGCATATCCCTAGCTCTTCAGAAATTTCTTCAGCTCGTACAATATGTGTCTTCAACGTTGCCTCTGAATGCTTGGAGTTTCACAAATGGCATTTATACAATCGGAAGACCACACGGTTGGATTTCATTTCAGTATGCCTCCTGAGCACACGGTTGCTGAGAACCTGAAGACCAGCAAAAAGAATTAGGGGAGGAGAGAAAGAATCTTTAGTCTTTTTCAGTGTCAGATAGCAAAGAACTGATTAGCTTAGATTGTAGTATAGAAAAAAATCAAAAATGCCTGAGGCAAACTATTTACTCTCAGTTTCTTGGGGCTACATAAAGGTAGGATTTTGTTTTACCTTTTAAGGACTTTGATTTATGGTGCATGATTGCATGGTCACTGAATAATGTGAGGATTTGTGAGTTGTATGATTATGAATAATTTGAAGTAAAAAATCAGACAACAAGCCTTTGTTCAGCAAGAAGAATGAACTGCACAGTATAATCTTTTTTAGAAACTGTGCTGGGACTTTTAAAATAATATTGCTTCATTGAATGATTAGACCAAGTCTAAAGCCAAAGAAATTCTGAACAGTTTTGTGTTCTTTCAGAAAAAGGTTGCTACAAAACTGTATTTTTTAGGCACTAAAAGGTTTAAAGAACTCCAAATACCTTGAAACAGAGATACTATACAATAGAAGACAGCATGAGTAAAGAAGCTGAGGAGAATGGGTGAATTTATGACTCATACTGATTTTAATAGCTGAAGAAGTGTGAAATTATGAACTCTGTTTCAACAGCATTTTTGGTAGCCTCTGTGTGTGTGACAGTCTATTGATTAAAACATTGGAAATTGCCATCTTCTAATACTGATCTATATTGTTATGTGGCGAAGTGTGAACTAGATTGAAATGTCAATACTGCTAAAAAATGGAATTAAATAAGCTTTATCTCTTTTATGGAAAAGTTTTCTATCAAGGAGTTAAATCAGTATGCCTGTCAAGAGACAGAACTTAAATTCACTTAATTGAAAACCACATTTGAGCTTTGGTTTATCCCTAAAACATTATGTTTGTGCTTAAGGAAAATGCTGCTGCTTTTATACTTTTATGATCGAGTGTGTAAAAAAGAAAATCATCTTATACTTGACATATTATAAGTGTAGCAAATCATCCTTCTTTAAAGAAATTCTGATTTCTCCTGAACTAAATAATTCATGTATTGAATTAAATGACTAAAAATAACACAAACTTTGTATTTGCACAAATGAATCTCTTATATTTTCTTTTAATAATACTTACTTTTACAATAGATATATGTCTTTTAAAATAGAAATGCAAAGTATGATTATGTCCAGTTATGAGTATTCTCAGCTAATGCTCAATTGTTGCAGTATATTATCAAGGATTTTAATCAGCCATCTGTGAAGAATTTTTATCCCATTATGCTAGCTAGGTAGATTCCTTTCTTGTTTACCAAAACAGTAAGATGAAATTACTTTGCATTTCAGCTAAAAGTAATTTATTGTAATTTACTAGAAAGTATTTCCTCATTTCTAGGCAGCTGCTGCTATGTTCCTCCTTGATAAATCAGAATAATTCAATCACCAATGAAAAAAAGAGAAAAGTTTACTTTTACTGTTTAGCCTTTAGAATTGATAGAATTTTTTTTCTAATTACAGTTTAGCGGAGACCATGGTGTACACATGGGGAAAAAATGTCCTTCGTATAGAGAGTGTCCTATACTGTCTAGAATGATTTTAGTTAAGAAGCTTTCGTGCTTGAGCACAATTTTATTACAGTGCTTTTTGAGAGAAAAAATGTGAGAAGAAAATATGTTGTTTTTTATGACATTCAAAAGAAAAATTTTTTTATGAATTTCTGAGTATTTATGAATTTCTGAGGATTGAAATATCTTAATCTCAGATATTACATTGTATGTAATATCAGATATAACATTGTATATGTTTCTATCCCTTATTATACACATATTTCCGTGTGCTTCAGGCTTTACTTTATCTCCTGTGAATTATATTTTGGAAAATGAAAATGTTTACCCCTGGTTTTTGTTGAATATCTTTTCTTGAAAAAAATGAGCACCACTATCACAATGACTGCCTTTCTGTACCTTATTACAAAAAACAGTGCCTGGCCTTGATATTAATTTAAGCCCATGGGCTTCCAACCCAAACCTTGAGCTATTAAGAATGCTGTTTATGTATCCAGAATGCTGCCAAAATCAAAGATAGTTTTGCATCGATAAGCAGTAGAGACAGAAGCCTTATGTTAATTTGTAAGGCTGACTTACTTAAAATTCCTTCTTTGTTTTATTGTAGAATGCAAGCTTTTAAAATCTTAAAGTAATATATAGTAGTTTATTCATTCTGAGATACAAGCATATTTAAAAAATAACATGGATATATATTTCAGAAACAAAATATAGTTATATAAGCTGCATGTTCCAAGTATCAATTGAATGGAGAGATGTATTCTATTCATGTAAGCTTTTAGAAATGCTACCTAGAAAATAGGCAGCCAGAAAGGCTGAAACTGGGATCTTTGCCATGCAAGTTTGGGAGCCAGTGCTATGACGATCCCCTGTCACTCCTGAGCATTTTTATTCCAGCCTCCACTGGACCTGAAACTTGATAAATGCTGAAGGCCAGGCAAGACTGGGCTTTTTGGTCCATGGACTGCCTTCTAGCCCTAGCTTCACCTTCAGTATTGGTGAAATACCAAAGGCTGTGGTGGAGGCAGCCCCTTTGCAATCCCTGGGATGCAGCAGGTTTCTGTACTGGAGCAGGAAGCCTGCATGGAAGAGACCCTGCTGCTGCAGGAGTGTTTCTCTGTGCTTCCTCCCAACACAATGAGCTCCTGGCTGCTTCTTTACTTAAGCTCTTTGTTATTGACTCAAGAACTTTAACAAAATCTGTAAAATTTTCTGAAGTGTAGACAATAACCCCTATATATAAAGCATGTCACCCAAACTTGTTCATGGCCATGAATCAACTCTATTTGGATCTTGGAGTTGGTGTCACTTTCTAATATACATTCAAATCCTTCCCAAAAATGTATCAATTCTCCAGTTGCTGTGTGGGAACATGGTTACTCCAAAAGTTTGTCTTGTTTTTCTGTGTATCTTTGCAGACATCAGAAAAGAATCTTTTATTTCAAAAATACCCCTCCATGTATGTTTATCGTAGGCTGGCAGCAGTGATGTAAATGCAGAGATGTGCACATCTCTGTGCTTCAGCCCAGAAAGACCTAAACTACAAACCCTTTCTTGGGAAGTTAGCACAATTTAGAAAATGGTTCTCAGTTCATTATCATTAATGTGTGTACCTTTATTCTCACATATTACAGTTTTTTGAAACAGCAGATTTCTTAAGTTTATAAAAGGAGATAAAGGTGCTCATCTACTTTTTTCACTTTAGGGACATTTTTAATGTTATTTGAATGCTCTACTTGTATTTGTGTTGAGGGCTCTGCTTCTTCTTGTCCCCCCTCATCTCAACCCCAGCTGAGATTAAAATCTAAAATAAATAGAAAGAAATGAAATTTAAAAAATTCTTCTTAAGGAAATATTTTTCAGAATTTTTTTAAAAAAGAGTTTATGGCTCCATTGGTCTGACATCAGTATTTGGCAGTGAAGAACTGTATAATTGGCTTAATGGACATTTTATAGCCAGTTCATTTCCAGGGGGATTTTCTAAGGCTATAGTCAAGGACTGTGGTATTTCAAAGGGATGTATGTGTCATTTTTCCAATCTAACAATGCCTAGTGAGATGTGTGAAAATCTTTCTTTCTGAGAAAGAATACAATATATGCATACATCAGCCAAAAACCTCTGCTTCCTCCCCATGCTGAGCTCACAATATCATAATTAAAGTGTATGGTTTAAATGTTAATTAATAACAAGAGTTTTAATCTTTATGATTTATTTTCTTGAATCTAGAAATTATATGGCACTCAGATTTTAAAATCCTTATTCAAAATATCATATTTTATTTTTACTGCTGTTAGAAACAGCAGTTTTATATAATGTTTGACTTGTTTTGAACATAACGTGCAAAGTGTTACTTCCAGGAGGCCAAATGATGAGATTGGGGATTCTAGCCAAGTTTCAAGCCCTTAGGGATTTTCTTGGATAAGTAAAACAGTGTTGGCTCATGGATGCATCCAGCTTCTCTGCATGGCAGTAAGAGTTTGTGGGAGCCATGTGAGAAGCAAAATTTCATTATAAAGTAATTGTGCAGATCTGTGTAAATATGTGGATCTTTGAAACAGTAATTATGTGTGGGTGCACTTGGGCCCTAATTAAATCTTTGAGAAATAGGTAAAATTGGGAAAAAACAATGGGGTTAAATTTGGTTTTACTGTTTTGATTTTTTTTTCTTAGAAAAAGGATTTTTTCCTTAAAAAACTAATTATTAAACATAAGGGGTTTGAGCAACATACAGTTATAGCGAAACAGAGTATAACCAACAAAAATACCTGAGTATTTTGATTGCTGCTTGTCTCTCATGTTTTATTTTTTTAATGTTCTCAAAGAGCATCATTGTTCTGCATCAAACACTGATGTCTGCATATGGTCTTCAGCTTCATCTGATTCAATGGCAATGGCGTTTGTAGGGCTTCGTCAGATAATTAGAAAATCAAAACAGTTCTCTAAACTCCTGCTTAGTCCAGAAGTTTTCAAAATAAATGTCAATTAAAGTCTTGATCTTGTGGCGTCAGCAACATGTGAAATAGTATGAGGAAATCGTGCAGCTACACTTCTTCAAAGCCAAAGGCATCTCCAATTGAATTGGCTCTCAGCAGGAGGGCCTTGCAGAGGCTGGGGGCCTTGTTTTACTTTACACCCTTGTTCGGCAGTAACACAGACTATTCTGCATTTCTCATGCAGATGGTTGAGTTTTCATGTTCTGCTGACTTGTGGGGTGATGGGAGGTGGGAGGAGGAGAATTTGCGACAGACTGGTGGGGAGCATGGTGTTAGGAAAGATTGCTATGTACCTTCCGTTTGTTGTGGATATTCATACAACAAATGCTGAACTGAAAATTCTTTCCTAGAGAACATATGCCCCATAAGTTCCATGATTCCCAGTATGCAATAACAAACCTCTCTACCTACTCCCTGCAGTTAAATTTATTATTGGGGGGGGGGGGGGGGGGGGGGGGGCGGAATCCTTCCTATTTTTTGTGTCAGGTAGTTGCAAACATTGATTTGTCCCTCTTTCAAAGCTGGGGAATTTTTAAGTCTTCCTGAGGAGTATATGCCAGTGGTGGCTAGATGGTCTTTTTTTCCTAAGTGTGGAACATGCCACAATTAGTGTTTTTCTACAGCAAAAACAGGACCACGTTGAGCATTATGTAGAAGGGTTTATTAGGAAACAGGTTTACTAGAAACAGAGGTTCTATTGAAGTAAGGATCCAGTGAACTAGCTATTTAAATTAAAGAAGAGAGAATATTGAAGTAGTAATGGGTAAACTGATGACATGCCTGGAAGGTAATGTGGTTTTGTCAAGTCCTGACATTTTAGTAAGATTCCTATACACAATATTTAATTTGAAGCTGCAGCCTCTGGATGTGTCTGGATCTGGAGACAAGTTAGTCCATGACATCTTCAGTTTTTGTCTCATATATTACAGTTTCTCACCTTTTGTGGGAACAGAATAAGAAGTGCGTAAGCATGACTTAAGTGTTTTAAGTGTTTAAAATTTTAAAGACAAACTTTAAAAACAATCTTGGGATTTTTGGAGCAATCATTTTATTGCTTGGTAAACTTGACTTGATGTTTCAACATTTGACATTTGTGACAAACATTAGACATTGCTGAAGAGATTGAGTCTGGTTTTGTCTAGAATGCATAGCTCTGTAGTTCCCATAGTATATGTAGCTGTATTTGCAGCATGGTTCTAATTTTCAGACATGTGTTGTGCACTTCCTCACACATGGATATATCTGAGATCAAAGCTGAGCCTTTGGCTTGTGACTAAAGTAGGATTCAGTCTTTGTAGCTCTGGAACTTCCTGAGATGATCACACGTCAAGATGGCAGGAAAATGGAGTGGCTAATGGTTAGAATGTTTTATTAAAGGTAATTTTGTTGGGCACATTGTGAGTAATATGGTAATTGGTGGCTTACAAAAAGATATTGTGCAGAAAATAACACCTTTCACTATACAAGGCCACTTTGAAGAAATAGCTTTGATGATTCCAGTGGAATGGAAATAGGATGGTTAATATTTACTACAGTGGTTTATCTCCTTTGAAGAAGAATAAATTATAAATTACCAGTTTTCAACATAGAGGAATGTTTACATGTATATGCTCTAAGGGTAGCTATTCCTTGATATAATAGATAGTCATGACTGTGTGAACAAGGTAAAAGGTGATTCTGAAATTGGCACAAATCATTTGGCTTTGTTAAGAGAAAAGATGACTGAGAAATCTAACAACAAAATGAAGGGATGGCACAATAGGAGGCAAAATTCAATAGTGACAGATGCATGCTAATTTTCATTGGCAGGAGTTGTTTGAATTGTTAGTAAGTATTGCTGCCTTCTGTTTGTTGGTAATGTCAAGGCAGAGCCATAGTCAATGAAAATGTGTCTAAGACAGTGAGAGCTGCATTATGCAATTAACCTGTCAAGCATAATACCACAGGATATCATTTCACCCTGGAGTCTGGAAGGAATCAAGAAAGGCTCAGTGATATGTACCTAATTAATTATACATTTCATGGAATATTAGTATCTGCTTCTATCCTTTAGAGTGCCTAAAGTGAATTGCTAACTAAAAGGGAAGTAGAATGTGTTTCAACAGATGGGTATTTTCTACCCCAATGTTTCTTGGAGATGCTTGCAGTTTTCTGAGATAGTGGAATGGTGAAGTTGTTGGACTGGTTGAATATAATAGTTTTAGGTCAGACACAACAAAATCTACCTCTTTTAATATTGGCTATTATGAAATCAATAATATATTTAGGTTGTCTGAAGGAATGTTGTCAAATAATTTTGAATAGATTAATGATGAGAAGTAAGATAGACTTGAAATGTTACCTAATGAATTGCAAAAAGTGCAAAAGTAGATTAATTTATAAATCTTGTGATAAAACTAGTAGAGAACAGCCCCTACATAAATACATTTGTATTTACTTTTCAAATTAAAATTGAAAAATTGGAAAGACAATATTGTAACTTGTGTGTTTTCAGTTTTCAGTTAGTAGGACACTGTACCTTAGTCATTGAATCACTGTGGTGTATTTTAGAAGGTTGAGAATGACATTGTCCAATCCATGAAAAAGTTGGTTTCACAGTTGTCTTACTTTACTACATATTCTTAATGCCATGTTTTTTCCCCAGTTATAAAGTGACTGCATTTTCTTATCCTAACTAAAATATATCCTGATGCAACTAACTTTACCCTTTTTTTTTTTTTTTTTCTTTTCCAGTTTAAAAGAATGCTCAACCGTGAGCTAACCCACCTCTCTGAAATGAGCAGGTCAGGCAATCAGGTCTCAGAATATATATCCAACACTTTCTTAGGTAAGATTATGAAGAATTAACTTTTTTGCCTTTTGGGTGTTTTTATATTTTTTATATCTCTCTGGCCTGTGTTAGAGCCTAAAAGCAAGTGGCTTTCCATATTAATTTCTGCTTTCAGAAACTGTGCATTTAGCATATTGTTGTCAGCATTTGTAGAGAGAGATCAGGTTAGATCCATTTTCTCTCAGCTCAATTAATTCGTGTATGTGATTTCTCTGTGTATGTAACTACAGATAAATATTCATGTACATATTACAACTACTATATTGCTGCCATATTAAGAAATTAATATAATGAATTATAGAGAATCACCGAGATTCACAGAATATTCTGAGTTGGAAGAGACTGACAAAGGAACATCAAGTCCAACTCTTAAGTGAATGGCCCATACAGGGCTCAAAACTGCAGTCCTGGCTTTATTAGTCCCATGCACTAACCAAATGGGCTAATCTCAGAGTGGTAATTATATACTTATTTATATATTAAAGAGAATTACCAGAATTACTGCAGAGCTTTCAGTGTGCTAGAAACACATAAGCACATGTAATCTCATAAAATCTCACAGTATGCAGTTAAGATATTTTGGTATTCCCTACCTGTACATGCACAATTAAAGTACATGTGACTAAATAAACATCTGAATAGACTTTTTCCAGGGAGATTTTTGCAGCTCCAGATCTTGGCTTGCTGGGATGTGAGCATTAACAAAAGCCCAACACAATATTAAAAGAATATGGTTCCTTCACCATGGGGTTTTTTTTTTCCTAAAATTCATGAGAATCAAGAAAACTTCATTCCATATTGTTGATTTTGAACATGAAGATAAAGATACTATACTAATCTCAAAACATGTTTTGAACAAAATACCATTGATTCATGAAGATGGTATAAATATGAGAGGCACAGTCAAATACATCTAAATTAGGATAAGGAGTATTTTTAAATACTCCTTTATTATAACTACTTTAAAAAGTGACAGTCATACATGTTAAAATCCATTTTATTCTGTGTGAGATACCAGACCTGGTGCATCTTATGCCTTTTTTGAAAGTGGTGTTTCTGTAAAGCACAGTTTATGCTGTCACCCTGTCCTGCATGGGTGCTGAGTGTGTCTGTTCAGCTGGCCCATGGCTGCAGTAGTGTGCCAACTGCTGTAGCACAGCAGGGATTCAGACAGTGGCAGAGGGATAAGGCTCTGTCATGGACAAGTATTATTGCCCAGCTTCAGATGCCCTGAAAACAACAGTGTGCAGTTGCCTGAAAGGATGACCCACTTAGGCTGTGCAGACTGAGATGCCAGCTTCTGCTTGCTTTCACTTGAAAGCTTAAGACTTACTTTGACAGGGTAAAGAAATGCATCCATCAGCCTTTTGCATGAGATCTCAGTCTTGAGCAAAAAGAGGGCTGGAAAGGCTATCACTTCTAATTTACTGGACCATGGGTACTGTTTTCTGTCTCCATGAAAAACTAGATACTTAAAATTGTAGGTATAAGAGCAGCACAATAGTGAAAACACCTCTACAGATATATTGCTTAAATATTTTCAAAATATGCAGTCTAAGTACATAGGTTCTGAACCTCTGTGTAAAGAGAAAACTTTCTTTTCCCTAGAAGTACATAATGAGTTTATTATCTATTTTTTTTAAATACATAACTTACCTCCTCAATATCTACAAACTTTCTCACATTTGTAAGTTAGGAAAATGTCATGAGAAATCAGGGGTTTCTGTTCTTATTTAAAAAAAAAACCAACCAAACCTAAACCCAACTATTTTCCTTTAGGATATGAATATTTGAAGTTATTTATAATGAAAGAAATATAATCTGTGTATAAGACATAGGGCTCCTACATTGTGTATGATAATATGCAACATTTTTCTTTTTCAGCATCATTAACCTGTTTTCTGTGAATGGAAAATGTTTGAGAACCTGTCATTGAGCACAGCATAAACAGGGTCACAATGGCAAGCTGTCTTTTCTGGGTGTTCAGATGGGCACAGCCCTGTGTTCTCAAAGTTACAAAAGCAGAGGCAGTCCCACAGAGTTTCTCTGGAGATCTAAAATCGTTCAGACAGACACTTCCTTTCACTTGAGTTAGTCTGACAGCTCAGCTTACGAACCTCTCTTTGATGGGTCTAAACTTTGTGCATATGACTGAAACCATAAACATCAAAGCACAAGCACAAGTCACAGCTCCTCATCTGTTGTCAGTTTGCACCAGGCAAGGGCTGCCGTGCTCTGCCTCCCCCTTTTCTCCTTAGAAGGAGAGTGGTCAAGTATCAAGGGGTAGTCGAGGGACTCAGTGCAGCAGGCTACAACCTGGTGACATTTCCAAAGTCTCTTCTTCATTGTGATTTGTTTGGAATTTGAGGTGTCCATTAAATGTATCTGCTAAAGGGTAATTTAAAAAAAAAAAAAAAAAAAAAAAAAAAAAGAAGAAAGTAAAGAAGCAAACATATAACAAACTGGTAATTAGAAATGGTCTTGCTAATCTCATCTGGTTTCCATGTCTGTGTTGGAAATGAATATTGCAGAAAGGAAAAAGTACACATGTAAAAATACCAAAACTTCTTACTTTCTTTGCAAATTTTATTTTCGTTTAAGGTGGTTTTTAGCTTTTTTGGCTCATCTCCTGTGTCAGAACCATCTTTTCTGGATTTTTGTAGTTTTACTGATATATTCCTTAAGGTCTAGAAAAGGTGAAGGTACATTTCAACAAAAAAAAAAAAAAAAAAAAAAAAAAAAAAAAAAAGAAAGATATTTTGAAAGGAGTCATTCAACTGTAGATTGAAATATGGTATCAATAAAGGAACAAACATAATTCATGTTCCTAGCAGTTTTATCAGAAAAGGCCTTCATTGCACTAACTTGGGTTTCTTTGGGGCAGATGTTTGCAGAGCTCCACAAATCCATATTGGTTTTGCGGCAATCACGTGGCAGCTGCCTAAATGTACTTTGCTCTCAGTTTAACTATTTTCTAAAGTTTTGCTGGCACATATGTTAATACATTTTATTAAGTGATGCTGCTGATAGTGCTGGGGGGGCAAAAGCCCACAGAGAAATTCAGAGGTTAACAAAGCCCTCGTTTTGTCATTATTATTGACTCTAGTTGGGAGGTGCAGAAATGCTGCACTGGGGGTGTGCACTGCCAGCAATCCAAAGTGCTTCTGCATATGGCTGGCAAAAGGCTTTCCAAGCTGTACAGTCTTAGTAGACAGGACCAGTCCACAAGTATTAAATCCTTCCAATCCTGAAAAAGTTTTCTGAAGGTTTACATGAGGACATGCATAGACAGGTTTTGAAATAAAATTTCAGAGAATGTTTCTCCTGAATAAAAGAAACAAAGTTATTTTTTCTTGCAAAATGTATTCCTGTGCGGTTGTAATAACGTTTTTTATACTGAGATGATTGACCCTTTCTACAGCACTAGGGATATGGCAGAAGTGGTAATCAGACAGTCACAAGTTGCTTTTAAAGCCAATTCAGAAATAATGAGGCAATTTGAGTAAAAGAGATCTGCTTGTACTGAAGTATAGGTCTATTTTAACTTTTCATGGGTTTAGTGATCTTTATAGAAAGAATCTATTGCAAAATCTTAAAAGGTTTTCTACGTATTAAAAAGTCCACAAGGTGCAATTCAACAGTGAATTTTATAATATTAATAATTCTTTTATAAATTATTCTCTTTTTATTCATTCTTTTGAAGACAAGCAACATGAAGTTGAAATCCCTTCTCCAACACAGAAAGAGAAAGAGAAAAAGAAGAGGCCAATGTCCCAGATCAGTGGAGTCAAAAAACTCATGCACAGCTCCAGCCTAACTAATTCCAGTATTCCTAGGTTTGGAGTTAAAACAGACCAAGAAGATGTCCTTGCCAAGGTAGAGAATATATATGTATCCTTGAATTTATATAAACAGAGTGTGGACTTTTCAGTATTATTCCATCCTCTGCTTATACACATTGATTTCAAGCTGCAGGACCAAGCATTGATATCATTTGAAATAATCCAAATTTGTTGGAGTAGAAGAATAGCAAATAAATGAGAATCAGACCATAAGGGTTAATTTCAGCATGAAGACAATTTCATCTGGGGATAGAATGTAAATTAGTGTTTATGTATGCATTAACAAAGCTGCCTGTTCATAAATAGTATCTGAAGACTGAGAAGTAAACCTATTTTATAATGTCACAGGAATTAAAATGTATAGATGGCAAACTTATTTTTTAAAAATGCACAAGGATATATAGCATTAGAGCTACCCTTCCTATTTTTTGTACATTGTTTCTCTTATTTTTAGTGATTTTTTTCTTTTTGTGATTTTTTTTTTTTTTTTTTTTTTGCACCAGCAGCTAAATACTTGGTAATAAGAGCAAATTGGTATAAAGGGACTTTTGATCCAGTTTTGTATTTTAAAATATGCCTATCTTAAAATTTTTCAGGATTCTTATCTGAAGAGTGTTTCTGAGAAGCAGGGAGAGAGCAGCAGAACTGCAGCATCTCTGGAGGTTTTCTCCTCACTGAACTTCGTTGTCAATGGGCAGTGAGATAGCAAAGTGTGTCAGTTAAACTCATTCAAGATACTGTAGAATTTTTCCCTCTGGAGCAATCCACTTAAAAGGCAGTCTTTCCTGTTTAGACAAGTAAAATCCAAAAAAATATAATATCAGAGGTAAATTCTGATATTGCAAGATTAGTAGCAGCTGCAGAGTTAAGAGTTTAGCTCTTGCAGAGTTTAGCACGTAACTTGCACAGTGGCCAGGGTTAAATGAATTCTCTGTTTATAATTGCTTCTCTCAAAAATTGCAGGAATTTTTGTGTTAGGTTTCAACCTGTTCATTGCTTGATTCTACTCTAGGAACTTGAAGATTTGAACAAGTGGGGCCTTCAGGTTTTCAGAGTAGCAGAGTTATCTGGAAACAGACCTCTGACTGTCATCATGCACACTATTTTTCAGGCAAGTAGGAGCAATCATGCTGCTTTTTTTTTTTTTTTTTTTTTTTTTTTTTTTTTTTTTTTTTAGTCTTGGAGACTGTTCTGTGCTTTGAAATCTAATTGTTTTTCCTTTACTTTTATAGGAGCGGGACTTGCTAAAAACTTTTAAGATTCCAGTAGATACCTTAATAACTTACTTGATGACCCTGGAAGACCATTACCATGCAGATGTGGCATACCACAATAACATACATGCTGCAGACGTTGTTCAGTCAACCCATGTCCTACTATCAACCCCAGCACTAGAGGTAAACTACTGAAGAAAAAAACCTGGTAGTTGAGAGAGAAGGTGATGCACTGAGAGTCTTCTAATATTAAAGTTCTTAGTTTCTGCAATGTTTTTAAAATAAATCTTGGCATTTCTTTAATGAATTCTGTGATTTTAAAGATATTTTGTGAGGATCAAAGTTACATGTAAATATTGTGCAAAAATATCACATCTTTTCAGTTTAAATTATCCATGTTTTGCTGTCATAACCTTTTTTTCACTGTAACACAATGCATATCTTTTTTCCACCATCTTATTATTTATGCTACGTCCTGTTGTGTAGTCATTTCCCATCTGAGACTCTATCTAACTACTGTAAGTGGAATTTCTTAGGAAAGTTTATTCTGATTTGGAAAGACTACTTTTGTATTTATTTCTAAGACAGATTGGAACATGTACTAAATTTTCACTGGACTACCTCTTCTTTTACCCCACCTCCCTTCCCCTCCCTCTCCCCCTCAATATTTCAAAATTGTTTGGGATCTGTTCTTTTTGTATCAGTTATCTTCTTGAAAGTTCCTAATCTCTGAAGTAAAAGAATGTGGAAGTTGGAGATTTTCCTTCTTTTAAGCACAGTTCAGGTCTTAACATAGCAAATGTTGATGTTGATATATCCCAGCAAATGGTTAGAAAAATTCAGGTAAAGGAAGCAACAGAAATTTTATTATTTCAAAAGAATTTACCTTCATTTTTAAGAAGGGCTGCATTTTGACTCTTTTCTATAATAGTCAATATTTATGTTACTGAATACATGTTTTACCTTCTTAAAAAGAGGGTTACAAGTGGACTTTGAGACTGTTGGCAGGTTTGGGTCCTCAAAGGCTTGGAAATCTCTTGAGAAAGATTTTCTTGCTCTCAAGGGGAAAGATCAGATAATGCTCTTAAAACTGGCTTCACCACACAGCTGAACTAGTCATCATCAGTAAAATTTTGGGGTTTTTTTCCGTATCAGCTTTAGCCAGTGAAATGGCAATGTCTGCCCAGTGCCACTGCTGGTCCATGCATGTGTGAGCTGCCCTTGATCAATTTTGAAAGCATTTGCATCATCTGGATGCTTCTGACAACAGGACACTGGGCTCAGTGGCATGTCATACAAATGGAAAATCAGTAAATGCTAAGTGAGATGTTTTGTAGCCTGTTGCTGTTTCCTTTAGCATTGTATAGGGGTTGTGCATCTTTCAAGTACAGGACAACACACAGGAGTCAAGCTGAAATATTTAACTTTAATTTGTGCTATAAGTTAGAAACCTGTACTTAATTGTCTAATAAAGGTGTATCTATTTACAGACTGAAGCTGAAAATACTTCTGATGTGACAGAATTTAGTGATGCTCTCTGTATGAAGTACAAATCACTTTGCTTTAGCCAAACTTGAAATATTTATGAAATTCTACATAATTGATGATTTTACAAAGAGTTTGATAGCTTGTGTGTAACATCTCTAGAGATCATGATATATTTTAAATGTGTTTTGCTTGTTCACATCCAGATTTAAAATGTTTTCAATGTTATTGAAAACACATTTTCACTGGTTGGTGATTGTCATTTCTGTTTTATTATATTCTAGGCAGTGTTCACTGATTTGGAGATTCTTGCAGCAATTTTTGCCAGTGCAATACATGACGTAGATCATCCTGGGGTCTCAAACCAGTTTCTTATCAATACAAGTAAGTTTGATGTTTAGTGGTTTGCTCAAAAATTTGCTGTGAGGTCCACACATAGCACATGAAAAATACACAGTTTATTCCTTGTTTCCTTCCATCTCTAACTTTTCTTAGTAAATAGATGGATGTTTATATTTTAAACCTGGTATTCCTTTGTATTTTTTTGTAGCTTTAGCATAGTACATAGTACTTTAGAAGTAATTTACATAGCAGGAATTACTAAGGTTTCAACTATAAACCTAGCATTGTTTCAATGTATTGCACGTTGTCTCTCCTGGAAATATAGTCGATTTACATTGAATAGATAACATTTTAGGAAGAGAATGAAGGAAGATTTTTAAAAAAAGGAAGACAATAATTTATGTGTTTATATTGGAAACATGTGACATGACCAAGGATAGAAATTCAGAAAGCTGAAAAGCAAATTTCTTTTTAGCAAACAAAGAGTAAGGACAATCTCAGCCTGAATCCTATACTTGGATTTTGATTTCTCATGCCTTGTAGACTGAATTTCATCACCCTGTTTCTGCAACTGTGATAAACCTGTTTGGGTTTTTTCTGACTCTAATGTTTTCTCCAAATTTGTGACCCAGCGTACTTCTGCATTTCTCAAGGCTGTTGTCTGCAGCATTGCTGATAGAAAACCTCTATCCCCTCCTTATTCATTTACTGAAGGAAAACACTTTTAATTTTATTGAACCTGAACATGACATATTTACTCAATGGTTTGTTGACCCAGTGGCAACCTGCTTGGATTTTGTTGACTTATGTCACTATTATCAGTGGGTAGCACTTTGTACATCAGTAAAAGTTCTGTCATACTATGCTTCCTCTGCTCTCTGAAACTTCTCCTTTTATGATAACTGACCCAGAAGAACAAAGGTTAATATTAATAATCCAAGCTCAGAAGAAGAAAAAGCAGCAGAAATGGAAACATACGTGGGGTTGTGTATTTGACCCATCTGGTTGGACATTTATAGATACTGTCACTTCTGCATATGGGTGAATATTTTTTCCCCAGGTGTTAAAATAGAATGACCCCAAATCATCAGTAGAGTCTGAAGAGGGGAGCTTCCCCTCTGACTCATTGCTGCTGTATATTCAAATAGGACGGGCACTTCAGTGTACCCTGCACCTAGTTTTGTTTGTCTCAATAGCCTAAGGACTACCCTATAATGAAATTAAATTTGATGACTCATCTGCATGGAAGAGGACTAAGACTAACTCTGGATTTTTTGTGCTTTACTGGGGAACAGTATAGTTGAGCAGTGTAGTACAGGCAGAGAATGAATCCAGCTTTCTGCAAAAAAGAGTGTATAATACCTGAATTCTTAAGAGTCGGCATATGTAAGTAAAGATTTTTTTCTTGTTGAGTCAGAAATTGACTACCAGGTTATATTGGTGGTTCCAAGGTTCCAATGAACTGTTTAGGTTTTAAAGGATGACCTACTTTAAGGGATAGGTAGTGGTGCATAAAGCTTTTACTTCTAGTTAGATAGATTGAAATTCAGATAATGTAGGAGTCATACTCATGCTGATAATTACCAGCTTATAATATAAAATATAACATATAAAATATTTATGTTGTTTTTCTCAATTCAGCTTTTGATAAAGGAGGCTTATGTGTCAGTCAAGTAAAAACATTAATTGAAACTGCTGTTGCAAGGCTGAAAGAAACAAAGATATTTTGTTTCTTTTAAATTGTTCTGTGTACAAGGAATAAATTGCAGGTACAGAGACTGAAAAAGATCATCTGATGTTGGTCTCTCAAATCCAAAATTTTTCTATCCTCTAGAAGATAATTTTCTTCCTTCTAATTTTGTTTTTCAAGTGAACCAAACTATGTATTAAGATTTCACTAAATATAAGAATGTATTATTAAAAAAAATCTACTTATTTACTTAAAGAATGTACATATTTGCCATATTTTCATCTCATTTTTTTATCATTAGTCTTGTGATTTTTCTGACTATTATTTTCCTGTTTAAAGTCTATTACAGGGTTATCAACTAAGCTGATCCCTCTTGAATTCTATTAAAGAACAAACATATATGAAGTATATTAGCTTCAGAGGGATGCTTGTTTTACCACTGTAACTGTCCTTCCAGAAAAATATCCTTGAATCTTATAATGTGTTACAGAAGCTACCAAGGGGAACTTTCTACCATTTTTACATCTATTTTGGTCTTGAATGCATTTTAGCTGTGTCTGTGGCTTCAGCTCTTCCAAAGTATTTTGGCGATGTGGAGTGTTTTGCTGTTGCAGCAAATCAGAAGGCTGCTGGAAAAGAAAATAAACTAGTGCCTGTTTTTTGCATAAGAAAAACAAGTATGCAAGCTTTGTAAGTGTTCTGTGAAAGACAAAAGAGAGATCATTTTACAAACTTACTTTCTTTCTACTTCTGCTGTGACAGTTTTGCTGCCTTTGGGAAAAGGAAAGGCAGAGGAAGACTTTCCTGATTCAACAGATCGATTTATTCAAGACAGGAGAGGAAGAGAGCAGCAGAATAGATAATGAGATTAATGAAACCTGAAGATTTGAAGATCAAAGCTTTTAGAGGCCTCTCATTGAACCAGAGGCATTTTAAAAAAACTGCTGCTGTAAAAGAAGAAAAGAGGACAAACAGTGAAATAGGCTAATGTATGTTTAGACTTAGGTTAGAACAGCTGTAATAAATAAAAGTTAATATAGCACATTAAAAGTATGATTGCATAAAAGGTATTTGAGTTTTTATGATAGATTTATTTAAAAGCTGTATCTTAAAGCATATGCAAGCTGGCTGTGCAGTATTCATGGGTTAAACCTAAAGCTGTGCAAAAAGTTTCTTAACTGCTTTGATTTTTCAGAGCTGTGTGTTCAGCAGGTCTAAGCTGACCTTACAGGTGTGACCTTACAGGTGTGCCTTAGCACAGGCATGGCTGGGGTGACTGAGGTAGGAATAATTCCACTGGCCAAGACAGTATTACAGACAGCATCAGAGGCTGACCATGCTCAAACACCAGGCAGCAGGCAAGGCCACTGCCTGCAGTTCCACACCACATGACATCACATGAGAAGGACAGAAGCATAGCTGTTACCATCCAACCAGCCTTCTGTTGTCACTGACTAATGACTGTAGGCCTAGTTCACTAGGCATCTGAGCTTCTTAGATAACTGCAGAAAGACATGATTTGAAAACCAAGAAGCATGTGCTCTGCTGCAGTCCTGCAGAAAAGCCTCAGCTGAGTATTCCCAGGTTAAAGTGCTGGAAAGCTGAAACTTGACTAACAATAGAATTTCATATGTTGTGATGGAGAGAGACATCAGAAGAAAACACAACAATGTGTTTTAGTTGAGGTGTGTTTATGCATATGTTATGCATATAATATTTTCTAAGTTACCTCATGCAGATATGAAAATTTATTCTGAAAATTACCTTTCTGATATTTTCTTCTAACTTGCCACTCCAGGCACTTGTACATGCATCATTGAAAAGCCTTTTCTTTGTTTTTCTCAACATATTTTGGCTTGACTTAGTAAGATATTTAGTCAATAATTCTTTAACTTTCAGGGCTGTTACTAAAAATTTATCTGTAAATCTTTCTATGCATGTAGTGAATTTGAAAAAGATCCTAAGGGATTTGGTAGAAGCACAGGCTTTAGTAACGTTCTGCCCTGCAATTGTTGTTGCAGATTCTGAACTCGCCTTGATGTACAATGACTCATCAGTACTGGAGAATCATCACTTAGCTGTGGGTTTCAAGCTGCTACAGGAAGAAAATTGTGACATTTTCCAGAATTTGACCAAAAAACAGAGACAATCATTAAGGAAAATGGTCATTGACATTGTGAGTTCTGAGACTTCATCTTCCATAGAGCTATCACATTGAGTAATAAAGCACAGAAGCATTTTATGATAAATTACATGTCATCAGGCCCATAAGCTATGAAGTGGAAGTTTGAAGTTTTGTCATGTCTTACCCAAAAATGAATAGTGGGTTCTTTTAAGTTTCATTAACTTTCTATGCATTTCTAGAAGGCATACAATTCTGTTTCAAGCTGGTTTTGTACTGACATGTATGCCATTCTATCATCACAGTTAGAAATTTGCTACTGAATTAATAATGAATTTGGGCTGATCAGTTCATTCTGAACAATGCTGAACAATGCTGAACAATGATTTTGTCATATTCTTAACTAATACAAGAACCTACTATTATGAACCTACAGGACTCATACTTGCATCATTATTCAGACAGAGAAGCTATGGGTTCCTTCCAAAACTGTTGATATATATGTTCATTCTTTAAAAAAGCCAAAACAACAACAACAAAAAACCCAGTAAAATTTACATAGTGTTCAATTTTTGGTTTGTTTTTTTTTTTTTTTTTCAGGTGCTTGCAACAGATATGTCTAAGCATATGAATCTACTAGCTGATTTAAAAACTATGGTTGAAACTAAAAAAGTGACCAGTTCTGGTGTCCTGCTTCTTGATAACTATTCAGACAGGATACAGGTATGGAAATGCATCTGAAAATGGTCACTTGTATTACATACTTAATAACATTGTTGTGCCCATTCTCCAGCATGGATTAGAGCTGTCTCTTCTGTCTCTTTCCCATCATGATTTGCTGCTTCACTCTGTTTCCTCCCTGGTCTAAGTGACATGGTCTAAGTGACTCTCTGGGAGACTAACAAAGTACTAGGGTAGTTTGGGACTAAATGAGGCTTTGACCTTCCCTTCAAATTATCAAAAAATTATTCTTTTTCTCACTAGGGTTGTGTGACCTTAATAGTGTCAGCAGCAGGAGAAGCCAGGTATTTCATGGCTATCATTGCAAGTGTGAAAAGCACACAAGCACATAAGTTTTGACTGTTTAGAATAAATCTTGCATTACATGTATTTTCAAAATTATGATTTACGAGAAATGTAAATAAAAAGGAGCTGCTTTTCTTCAGTTTAATAACACCACAGATGTTCAATCTATTCTAGGTTCTTCAGAATATGGTGCACTGTGCAGATCTGAGCAACCCTACCAAGCCGCTCCATCTCTACCGCCAATGGACAGACAGAATAATGGAGGAATTTTTCCGTCAGGGAGACCGGGAAAGAGAGAGGGGAATGGAGATAAGTCCCATGTGTGATAAGCACAATGCATCTGTAGAAAAATCACAGGTAATTGATTTGATAAGATAGCTAAGCCTTTTAGAGGAAAAGGATGGTAGATAGTCATGTTTTGAATAATTTCTGAATGCACTTTTTCCTTTTCTTCCTCTGAGTTAATAATTCAGCTCTTCAGTAGTAATTGAGGCAATTTGAGAGTTTTGCTGTGAAAACATAGTGCAAGGCAGTATGTTTGCCAAAGGGGTTCCATCGTTGTCCTGACCTGAAAAGCAGCATACATGCCAAAATAGTTTATTGTACAGCTGATTGAGGTTTCCATCAAAAACAGAATATAAACCAGGTATTTGGCTCACTAGACGCAGTGGAGTTGTTTGGAATGAACAGTTCACTTGAAAACAAATCCTTTTCAAGCTCTTATCCAATATCCTGAATCAGGCTTTTGAAAAGTAAAAGATTTTACTGTTATACAAATTAGTATTGTTTCATTTCAGCCACCTTTAAAGGTAAGGTATCTTGTATCCCTTCCTAGGATTGTATTTTTCATACTTTACATGACTTATTTATTTCTCTGTGAATAATCATATTCTTGTATTATTTGAAACAGGTGGGGTTTATAGATTACATTGTTCATCCTTTGTGGGAGACATGGGCAGATCTCGTTCACCCGGATGCCCAGGATATCTTGGATACACTGGAGGACAACCGAGAATGGTACCAGAGCACAATCCCTCGAAGTCCCTCTCCTGCACCTGAAGAAAAGGAAGAGGGAAAGCAGGGTCAAACTGAGAAATTCCAGTTTGAATTAACACTGGAGGAAGATGGTGAGTCAGACACAGAAAAGGACAGTGGAAGTCAAGTAGAAGAAGACACCAGCTTCAGTGACTCCAAGACTCTTTGCACCCAGGATTCAGAATCCACTGAAATTCCTCTTGATGAGCAAGTAGGGGAGGAAGTGGAAGAGGAGGAGAACCAAACAGCAGAGCCTTGTCTGGTAGAAGAACAGTCTCCTGACACATAACAATGAAAACACAGTCTATTTCTCTCTTGCTCTTTCCCTTTTTTTTCTCTCTCTCTCTTTTTTTTTTTTTTTTTTTTTTTTTTTTTTTTTTTTTTTTTTCTTTTTTTTAGGGGGGGAGGTGGGTCTGAGGAAATTTCGGTTTTGTTTTGGATTTGTTATTTTTATTTTTTAATGTAGGTAATGATTTCCAAAGTATATGTCACATACTACAACCATGGTCAGAACTTGGTGTTATCTGCCAGGATGATTGTTGATCAAAACTGAAGTTGATGACTCAGTTTGGCACTCAGGAATATTGTAACCAGAATTTTCACCTCCATGGCGTCAGAAAGCAGGGGGAGAACATCCATAAATTACTTTTTAATAGGGTCTCTATTTGGCAGATTCCATTAAATAAAGCAAATGCTTTCAGAGGAGTACCAGCTGCCAAACAAATGTTGGTGTGCTTTGATAGTTGTTGAATTCATTGTATTGTATTGTAAGACATTGCATAATGTTCATCTGTGGAGGAAACAGACAGAAAAAACATTGAGATTCCTACTGGAAAACAAATTCACAAAAATGATGGGACACAAATGGGTTCTGTTACCAACATAAAGATAAGCTGTGAAAATTGCTTAATTTTCTAATTTCTAATCTTCTGACACATTACTGAAAGAGATGTGACCCAATGGGTTGCACTAACCTCTCCATTTTGTATAATATGTGAAAAAGATATCTTTTTTAGAGCTTACTTTTATTAAATATAACAAGATACTATATTTAAAAAAAACCCCCACTTTCATCTGCCACTGGTTATTTTTTTTCCAAAGAGTAACTTACAAATTTTCAGTACAAATCTGTACTACACTGGATAATACTTCTAGGGGTTTTTTTTTCTTTAATTCTTTTTTTCTTATTTTTCTTTTTTGGCACCTTAGAATGTCATGGTAATATTGAGCTGTAAAAGTCTATTATTTTATATATTAGTGAGTTCCATGAATATTCTTTGTGTTACATAAAACTTTTTCAGTATGATAACTTTTTTTATTTGGTTTTTTATCATAATTTTCCCACCTGTGTTAGTGGATTTATACAGTGCTTTTGCCCTCATAGTGGCCTGATCCTGCCAACTCTGTCTTACTACAAGAAGTGGTCCTGCTGATGGCAGCTGGGACCACTAACACTAGGACATGCAGGACCAGAGCCTGTAAATGAGTAATGAATTGTCATCAGTACAAAAGCACCTCTTTTGCTATTCTAATAAATTTTTTTCCTCTGAAACACATTTTTTAGACTGCGTTTGTCTGGGAGCTATAGACTGCTAAATCAGAACAGATTAATACAATGTATGAAATATTTGTTCTGGTGCAAAAAAGCATTGGTATAATATTTCCAACTTATGACTCCCAGTAACTTTTAATCTGGGTAGCTATCTAGTTAAACCATTTGCTAATCTGAGAGGTGTACAACATAAAAATAATGATTATTTTTTCATGTCTTTGTTGCAAGAAGAGCCGGGCCGGTCTTGTCTTTTTGTATTATTATGTAAGTGAGCAGTGCATCATCAGAGTTGTAATTTTCTCCATATTACTTCAATCTTAGATCTTTTCCTCCTTTTATCCAGTTTGTGCTAAGGGAATCCTACCTTTCAGTTTGATTGGTACTGAAAGCTTCCATAACTTGGAAAGCTAAAGGGAGGTAGGAGTTCATGTTTATCATTTTTCAGTCTTGTTTTTTGGCCACATGGAAGAAGAAACTTTATTTCCCCCACTTAGCTCTTCATTAGATTTGTAGTTTTGAGTGTAGAAGATGGGAAATATTTGCCTAGGGAGGCTAGCAGGCTCCCATGCTGTAAAATTCTGTTAAAATGACAATATAAAGATAATTTCTTAACAAAAGGTAACAACAGGAGCCATTATTTTCCCTTTGTATTTTTTGGTCGCAAATTTGCATATATGAGTGCAGGTACTTTTAAATTACCAGAGATCTAGAATAAAAACATGTTTTAAACTAATTGGCTAATAGTTCAATTTCAAAATAAGTTTTGCATTTTTTTATATCCAGGTCATAATTTTCTTTATCGTTAGCCCTCACAGGGCCTTAGCACAGAAGATGCAGAAGGAGTAAAAGAGTGAAGATAACTCATGGGGTTTTTGTGATTTTACTTTTTTAAAATTTTTTCTTTTCATCATTTCTTGCTGAACCTATTCCATCTAAAAGTCCTTTCAGCCCCCAAGAGTGCCTGGAACCTCAGTAGTGGAAAAGCAATATAAATTCCAGAATAACCAGTAGGACCTGGAAGGTTTTGTTTCTGCACTAATTGAAAGTAAATAAACATAAAACCATATTGTGAGATATACACCTGTACATGTGGACAATCAAATCATAGAAAATGATACCATTTCTTAGAGTTGGGGATATAATGCACTGTACAATCTTTTTTTTTTCTTCTTTTGCCAAAGTGTGTTTTAGCATTGTACACTGCTTTTAAAAATACAATTTACAAGTGGCTTTATGTGTTGTGAATATTTTTGCCATAAAAAAATGCAGTGGTGGATATTGAGTGGGAGGAAAAAAGAAAAATCACCTTGTTTATAACATTTCACTTTAGCTTGCAAGTTGCTGTACTCAGTAATGCTATATTTAAATTCTTAAATTGTTTTGTGTCATTAAAAAAGGATAATGAAAGAATATAGATAGAACAAACAGCATTCAGAAGTTTAAAAACTTGAATGAAATGGATTTTATAGAAAGCTTTGACAGTTCTTTTCAAACGCATTATTTATTTTTTGTGCCATGCATTTTTCTCACCAAATGACCTTACCTGTAATACAGTCTTGTTTGTCTCTGTTTACAACCATGTATTTATTGTAATGTACATACTGTAATGTTAATTGTAAATTATCAGTTCTTATTATAACATCATCCTTGTCAGGGTGGTGTTGCTGTATCTGGAAACTCTTGGTGAGAGAATGACTATTGTGTATACATATTCCTTGTACATTTCTTCTCCTGTAATATATTCGGTGTCACCACAGAGCTCGTTTATGGAAGATTCAAGAGAAGTATAAAATACATAAAGATATATCGATTTAAAAAGCTGCAGGTCTTTGGTCCCAGGGCTGTGCCTTAACTTTAAACAATATTTTCTTGTTTAGCTGCATTTGAAAGTAAGGTAGCCTTGGGGCTGGGGCTGGGCATTTCTACCATATTTTTAGTTGCTAACCGATGGGGGATACTCTTACGAGCTAATATGTGTAATACTACAATAAATTTTCATTCTTGACCCTGCTGGAAGTTCAAGCTTTTGCCAACTTCTGGTAATGTAATTGTATTGTCTCTGAAAATCTTTTTACAGCCTGTAATTGGGGATTATTGCAGCCATTTTTTGTTCCTAAAAAAGATAAATAATTGATGCTGCATTTCAGTGCTGAAATGCACTGAAACAGCTTTGGAAAGCATCTCTAATAAACATCTGATTTTAATGCATATTGTGAAATGGAATGATCAGAATTATGAGGGTGTAACTCATACACTTTTACAATTGTCTGTAATGTCTCTTCTTTAGTAGCACAAATGATCACTGTATAAGCAGAATCCATAGTAGGATATACAACTTCAGTCTTGGAAATGCTTTCCAATATTAGTGTTACAAGTAGCCAAAGTTTATTTTATATAGGTGTAGCTAAAGCTTTGTGCAGGTGTGTGTAGCATAGTGCACTAGCTCTCCAGAAGAGCAGTAAACTGTTAGATGTTTTAATAACACTGCTATTAGGTTTGCAGGTTGGACTGAGCAACTCTTGCTGTTTAACTTGTCACATTGCTCCAGATAACTTAGAGCTGGTATCACTGAATTTGCCAGAGAGAGGTAAAATTCTCTTCTCCATTTCAATGATGCCTAGCCCTCATAACTTGCAACTTACTCATGAAAGGAGAGATTCTTTTCCAAGAAAAAAACAGACTCTCCTTTTTGACACAAACTGTAGATTTTAGCAGCCCTGGCCCAAAGGAATTCGAATGCTTTTGTTTTATATGGTCTAAAAGGGACACTACAACAACAGAAATCCTGAACAATTTCTTGTTATTGTTTTAATTCGGTATTTTCTTTGGGGATGTCTTGAGAGTGGCAACTTGTGTGAACATTGCACATGGCTATTCTTTCACTGGTTTCTTAGCCTCTCTTACAGCCTATGGGTTAGTACTGTACATCAATACCTTCATATGAAATTTTATATGCAATGGAAATAAAAGCATGTGTTGATTCTGCCTAGAATCTGTATTTGATTTTTTTTAAGTTAACTTTTTTTACATGCACCCCATAGCTTTGACAGTTTAAGAGAAAACACATTTCTAGAATAATGTGATCACTGTCTTTTGTTCAGAATAGTGTTTCACATAGATAATACAAAATAAATGTGAGCCAGAAAAGTCAATCAAATATGTTATTTCTTAAGGAACCTAATCCACAAAGCTGGGATGTATAGTTATAATGGAAAGGCATACAATCTTTGTTTTAAGGAAATTTTACCACTGATTTTAATGGCTTTAAAGAAACGATGTCTAGAGATTGTCTAGAGGAGCAATATGCTGGGATACCAGACAGAAACATAACCAAACCAAACCATAAAAAAAAGTACCACAGTTAAACATTGTCACAATCTCTGTTCCAAGTGAATGATAAAAAGAAATCGCTCTTACAAATAAAATTCATAAATTATAGTGTTTTCTTTAGAAAGAAATATGGTCTTAGTGTGAATCCAAATCTTAAAGGGAGTTTTAGGCACCTTTTAAGTGCCTGGCTTTCAGGACCAGTGTGAGGTTTTGTGGGACTCTATTCAACAGAAAATAGTTCCTGGTTGAAAAAAAAAAAAAAAGAAGGCTATGTTCATTTTTTTCCTTAAGCCTCTTAGATCCTTCCTTGGGTTTAGGAGTTAGTTTGCAAGGAGAATGAATCCTTAGTGTTGGCGTGCGTATCTTTCTTTGGTCAGCCCGGTGTTTTGGCTAGACCACCTGGTCAGCTCTGATACGCCTCAACAAGATCTGTTTGTGAATTCTTGGCTCCGCAGTGCCTTGACTTACACTGTCACGTCCGTGGCTGGAAAGAGGGGACTCTCGGAGACATCCGGGGAACAGAGGTTTATTGGGGGTCACAGGGGAACCCCTTTGCCTCCAGTCCGGTGCCTCAGGAGAGACCCCGAACCTGGGCTGCAGGGGGGTTTTGTCCAGAAGGGGTACAAGGGGTGGATACAAGTT